>JAVQKC010094369.1:0-17498 GCA_036025475.1 Philypnodon macrostomus
GACCAATATGATGGCAGTTACCTCTACAGCGCCCCCTATAGACTGAAAGAATAATGCAGCTTTAGGGAATTTTCTAAATTTGGCAAAAACATTCTTCACAAACATCCAGACAAATCAAAAAAGTGATTAAGGTGCCCGTTGGTAATAAGACGTACGTAGCAGACGTACGGGGCAGACGTACGGGGCAGACGTACGGGGCAGACGTACGGGGCAGACGTACGCGGCAGACGTACGGGGTCGTTTTCGCCGATATACACCTTGCTGTCTGGGACGACAGCACAGGCCTAGTTTCTTGAATGTATTTATACCCGAGTTTGTAAACAGTAATACAATCTTCCTTCTACTACCATTACATCAAAATCTAGTCACTTCCTCCCTCTTCATCCTTCTTCCTCCATAGTCTTCTACCACTAGCCCAGTTGTCCCACTTGAGTTGTCCCCTTGTCCCCTCACCTGCACTCCCGGCGCTGGTGGGCCTCTGAGATCCTCCACTGGAGCCTATGGTCCTGTGCAGAGAGGCCTGAGCGGGGGACAGCATGCCACTGTCGCTCAGAGAGGCCGGACCCCCTCCCAGAGCTGCTCCGGGGGGGTACATGGAGTTAGGGTTGGACACGGGCACTGCCACATGCATGGAGAAGTTCTGCTGGGGTAGGCCTGCAGGCTGGAAGGACAAAAGACACAAACATTTTAATATTGAGCAAAACAAGGGAAGAGTGGTTGTCATGGTATCAGTGAGTGAGCTGCCATTGAGGAAAGGTTCAGTGAGAGAAAAAAATGATTAACTTGAATATACACAACATTTGAAAGCAGCGTCTAGGACAAAATATTTGAACATTATAGTGACACTATACAACATCATCATTATATTATAACATTATACCAGTCTGGCCAGTCATTCATATTCTCTGTAAAGAAATGTTCATTCCATTCAAATTCCAGTCTATTCTTTCAGACCAATGACCATTGTGAATCTAAGCTTTATGACATGCTTAGTGCTTTTTGGTTATATTTTCTGAAGCTTGAGTGAGTGACAGGAAATTAGGAGAAAGCAGGTCCTGATTCGAACCCACAACTTCAGGGCAAGCTGTATCAGTGCTGCAGCTCTACCCACTGAGCAGGTAGTATTGTAGTGTCAATTAGCTCCAGTTTATAGCAATTCCATAAGAGGTATGGTTAAAAAAGCAGTGCAATCAACTCATTGACAATTTTGTTACATGGAAGAAAACTATAACATTATTTTATTGGCCAAAGATCACTTAATGGACTGGTGAGTCAGAAGTGATGGGTTGCTAACTAAGCAAAAAGTTAGTGGCTCAATGTTCAATGGCGGTAATTCAGCCCGTAGACATGTGCGGCAGTCTGTCCCGTGACAGCTGTGCTTTAAAGGGGAACTATGCAACTTTTTACTTTCACAAAACTTCAGTCAGTGTGATACTAAATGAGTTGTTGTGGGGTGAATGAAGCTTCCTTGCTAAGATGAACGTCCCCAGAAGTCTCGGGTCAAGTCATAGGTCTTGCCAAAACCACAAATGGCTTTTAAAACAGGCTTTTAAAGAGAGAGCTCAAAGAAATAAAAAGATGCAAAACTGGTCAGACCTGGTGTTTTTGTGTTGAACAGTAGCTTTATGATCGTTATTCTCTTAAACTGTAGGGGGAGCTCTGTGAAGGAGAAATGTGACCAAACCAGTGAAAAGTTGCATAGTGTCCCTTTAAGTGAAAAAACACTATACATCTCCTCCACTATTATTTCTTACTGTGTGTACAATAAAATGTAAATCCGGATGGCTGGCCAGACTAGTATTGTACATAAACAGTATCTTCAGTGCTCTCACAGTGAACACAACCACATATATTTGAAAGCATGCATTGAGTGAGTCACTTGAGCTCTGCAGCAGTCAGCACCAAACATATTCTTCTACATTCTGTCCATCTCTCCATGTTATTGTGTATATGATTCAGTTCTACCTATGAGGTGCTGACTGTACACAGCATAAGTGAGATGGTCCGGTGAGGAGCTGCTGTAGCGTTAGTGCGTTAATGGCTCAGTGTCACTCTGGAGTTAGACAAGAGAGAGAGTCCCAGGCTTAGTGAGTGCTCTGTGGTTAAAGGGCACACATGATAAGATCACAATGGAGAGGTTGTTTAAGACTGAATAGTTATATATTTTTTTTGAATTTGATTGTATGTAATTATGTGTATAAAGTCCACTGCTGGACAAACTATTGGTGCATTTATGATGATTTAGCTTTTTACTAAATGTTTTTTGTATATTATGTTTTAGCAAATAGATTAATAGGCATCTGTTAAATAAATAAATAAATAGTTACTAATGCAATTAATAGGACAAATACAAGATGTAAAAGCTCTAATAAGTGACATAAAGAATATTTATATTATCTGTTAATTCTGAAATCGATGCAGAAACCATTTTTTGATCACATATTGTTTTAATAATAATAATATTAGTTTTGTAGCCAATTATAAGCAAAATATATTGAGATCTTAATTGTGGGCAAGTTCCCAATGTTTACATAGGAACTGCTGTTGGATAAATGAGAAGTCCATCTTAGTACGTGAGTGGGCCTGTGTTTCCTGCAGACGCATGCAACATTTCACCTGCTAATGAAATGTGATCTTATCAGGGTGTGCCAACATATCAGCCGCTCAACAAGTCAACAATGCACACGCCCAGTAAGGAGAGCATTCAGACTATAAAGTCCAGTACTTCTGGGGAAAAGAAATCAAGGGACAATCTGATTTCCCCATTTTGCTGTTGTTCTAGAGCCATGTTCGCAAAGAACCAGTCACCTTATTATGATGCCATTAGTTTAAGCAATGGGCTGGCTCTATTTGAACATTTATGTTTGAATATAAAAATACACATAGAATTTGTTATACAGAGAATTTCCAATTTAATTCAGCCAGAACCTATATTACGTCACTACAAACTAATGACATCATAATACGGTGACTGGTTCTCTGTGGAGAAGGTCCTGGAAGAACTAGAAAGATGTCCTACAGTAAAAATGGGAAATCCAATCATCCAGAAACCAAAAGAGGCAAAAAATCTAATAGTGTGAAATCCTGAGTGCCACAAAGCCAAGCAGAAACGTGTGCACATTTTCCAGTACTTACGATTTTATGATTTCTCATCATATTATCAAACTCCTCATTAATTTTTTTATATTTTTCTTCCGTGTGAGGAGTGAGGACATATGAGCCATCGGGGTCCGGGCTATCACAACCTCTGTGTTCTTTCTTGTTAAGCGCCTGCATAGAACATCAACATAAAAGACACAGAATGAAAAACAGAGTAGTAGAGGGGGAAGTACTTACACCACAGCGCTTGTACAATATATCAGAGTCCTCGCTTAGTTTGGAGAAATGGTCCTCCACGAAACAGTCCTCGGGATCGGGGCTAGCACAGTCATTGTGGCCCTTGTTTCGCAATTTCTGAAAGGAGATTGCATAGTGGAAATCAAATGGTATACATGCTGATCATTTACTGGTACTCCCTTATGCACAATGATTAATAAGTTGTAATGTAAATGTAAATAATAAAACTGATTATAATGGTTTGTAAGACCTCATACATTCATCTTCTGCTTATTGCAATTAGGGGTGATAGATTGTTGAAGGCATTTGCTTTAGGCAGGGTACACTTCTTCAGCTAATTGTTCCCAGCAACTTTAGGCCTTGGACGGGATACACTCTGGACAATGGCCAGTTAGTTGCAGGGTTGACACAGAGACATATACAGACAGACAAGGAAACCAGAGTACATGAGGCACAGTGACATAAGGAGGGCATGCTGATCTCATAAAACCATGTTCTCACCATGAAACAAACCTAATCCAAACACAATCCAGAAATGCCATGGTTCTCACTGGCCTAAAACTAATGGAAATTGGACTCAGACAAAATGTAAATCTGTTAAAATAGACTGTATTGTCATAGTTGCATTCTTCATTATATTTCAGCGATCATAAGCCATTCATTTGGAAGGACATACTGCAGTGTCCATTCAACTAAAGCAGGGTATGATTCATAGGATTCATCAATGGAAACTCGTGTGGGGAATAAATTGGATTTTCTAATAAGTCATAGATGCTTGTTTGGCCATAAAACTGAACAATATTATAAAAGGATTGATTTTATAGAGTGCTACTTTGCTGCTGCAAGTCCCAGGAAGAAGTACAATTTTGTTCAGTGTGCTACTCTTTAGACTGGACTGGACTGGCAATTAACTTATGAAATGAAGATGTCAGGCAGACGACAGACCTGGTAAGTGGTAAGGTGCAATTTGAGGTATCTATCACACTGAGTTTATAATAACAGGGTGAGCTATGTACCCAGTAAATACTTGTTTGGAACAGGGAAGTCTTATTCAAATGCCAGGGGTGTCTAAATGTTTTTCACTGAGGGCCACATTATCCAAAAAATTATACAGAGGGATATTTTCACTTCACCAAAAGTCCCCTTGGGTTGTTTTTTTAATACATGTATGTATGTTCAGCAAGTTGTTTCACTTAATGCCCCTCTATAGTATAACCACACAGAAAAGTGGAAAGATCTTGTTACATAATGAATGCTTTCTTTTTGTTAGATTTGGATTTTTGTTAGATGAGTGTCATATGCGGTAAAAGACAATTGAGAGGTAAGCTTGAGGGCTGCAAAAAGATTGCTCTGTGGGCTACATTTAGTCCCCGGGCCAACATTTGGATTCAACTGGTCATATGTTTTGTCAAAAAACAGGTTGATTATAATAACTTGCATACAGTATCCTACTAACGCCCATGGACAAACTAAACTGCTGGAGTAGCACACATTATGGTTTTGCATTTCAGAACAGTATAAATAGTTTTGCACTTTACAAGACTCCAAGGGTGTTTAAAATGAGTCTGTTACTCCTCACTCCACAATCACAAGCTTCTGCTGGCGATCTACCTCTGTAGTCAGATTCAGATTCACCAATCAGAAACGAAAGACATGGCGCAAAAAAGCCAGAAGCAGCCTGTTGCTAACAAGGAAGCTACATTAGCAACTGTGGTTTATGACAAAACAACAAGCAACAAAACACTCTGCTGTGGCTCGTAAACAGCTCCAACTGCAATATCACCAAGAAGTAAGTTGTTATGAGCAAGGGACCAGACCTGTCAGCGGGGCTAGTATACCAGGCTACCCAAAACTAAACCCCTTACTGCCTTTAGAAGCAAATCAATCAAAAAAAGGATTTTTGATCATTCAATCAGATGACTTCTTTGTTTAACTGTACTCTATAAGAAAGTTGTCATACAGTTAACAGCAACTTGGAAAATTGTGTGCCATTTTCAGGTTTCAAGAATTGTGTGCACAAGATTAAGCATGATGTATTGAACACTTGCAACATATCTATGAAGAACGTACGGTGAAAACTAAACAAATAGCCTCTCCGGCGTGCTGCTTGCTTCTATCTTGCTCCTGCTCCTCATTACGGCTGTGAATAGACGTTTCTCTGACAGTGTGTGACAGCTCCCTGTATCAAAGCCCTGTACATCAGACACATGATTTATAGTTCCCCTATCGGGTTTACGCTACTGTCTATGGACCACCATCCACAGGAAGGTCACGACCTCCCCCGAGCATGTACGGGGTCAAAGGCCACACCCGACTACACTGTAATGAGACCTTACACGGGGCCTTATGTCTTCATCAGGAGACAAAGTGGGAGATGTATGTGCAGACGTGGGGAGGGAGAGGAAACTGTGTAGGGAGGTTGGGTTTTCACAGCTGCTACATCCTGACTGTGTGAATCTGCTATACATTTCATTCAATAGCTGGAGTTCTTGGTAAAGGGGACGAATGCAACTTTACAGAATTGACGTGGTTTGAGTTGTATTTTGTATCTATGAAGCCTCCCCTACAGTTTTGGTCGGTCATAATACAAAGAAAGCCTGCAAAGAGTCATTATGATGTTACTTCTTACCATTCTGTAAAAATCTATTACCCTAAAAAGCAATTTGTGTTTCTCCGAGATGAATCAAGACTTCCAGTGACAGTGCTCATTTAGACAAAATGGATTTTGTTCACATAGAAATGCAAGAGGGGTTCAAGAAAGTTTATGTAGCCATCAAGATGACCCTAAAGCTATTGTTCTCCTTTAATATGCTGAATAATTTCAGATCTTAAATTTAAAAGTTGAACAAAAAACCTTGGTCAAACTGTAGTTCAATGAAACTCTAATCTATCTTCAAACAACCCTTCAACAACCCTGTTCTGAATGTTCTCCAATAATGAAAGGGAAAATCATGAATATTTACCCCAGTGACAAAGTGGAACATTGTGACTGTTCTGCACCAGAAAGCAGAAGTTGATTATTCATATAAGAAGATCATTATTACTCATTACCTAGCACCGCTGTACAACTGTGTAGTTGTGTTGGTGGTGGTGGTAGTGACAGTAAATATGGCTCGTTTCAGTAGTCATTTACCCTCACATTCATTCACTAACACGTATATGTCTTCACACAGTAAAACCACCATGACACCCCCACCCCCACAAGATCAAGCTGGGAGCTCCCTAGAGATGGCGCGAGGAGCTTGGTTATTTGCAGGGGTGATTTAAGTACAGTTTTTGAGAATTTGTACTTTACTTGAGTAGTTGTTTTGAAGTACTTCTTAAGCAAGTTGAAAGCACTGAGTATTTGAGTAATATTTGACCAGAAGGAATTATACTTTTATTGAGATGCTTAAGTGCTTTGCCCACCACTAAACTTTGTTACTATGTTTTTCAGGTGTGCAAGCAATTCTACTAGGGGTGGGCGAAATCATACAAATATCACGATTTTATTACGATTACGATCACAATTTAGATTTTAGTTGATTTTAGTTTTAGAGTTGTATTTTTTGTCTTACAGAAAAAGAAGTCTACTGCTATCAATGTCTTCAGAAAACCTTTTTTACTACAAAATTAAATGCACGTCCAATCCATCCGGTGTACATTGTAATGATATTTTTTAAATTACCGTATTTTCCGCACTATAGAGCACACTGGATTATAGGGCGCACTGTCAATGAATGGTCTATTTTCGAACTTTTTTCATATATAACAAAACAGTCAGACAAGTCAGTCAAACTTTATTAAACGCGTTCACAATAACTCTCAACATTGTTCAAACGTTAATGGGCGTAACTTTCAACCTTGTTCAGTTGTAACACGTAAAAATGATATGGCCATTTTGGGGTCATATATAAACACTAATAATAATACACTACTAATATTGCGGTGAAGCATAGTACCGGTATGCATTATTCCGCGACGCTCCTGACTCCCGGAGCTTTGTAGTTTACCGAAGTCGTACCAAAACCTTTTGACGGAGCGCCTTGAGCGCCGTGTGACACAAAATCGCTTGGAGGTCAGTAAGCACAACCAGAATGAATCCATATATAAGGCGCACTGTTGGTTTTTGAGAAAATTAAAGGCTTTTAAGTGTGCCTTATAGTGCGGAAAATATGGTAATAGTAACACTGGAATTGTTACAGTAAAAATTTTGATAATGAAGAGAAGATCACAATTCGATTTTTTTCTCCATATCCCATATATTGTACTTGTTAATATTCTGCACTTCTACACTTGCCAAATATATATTATAGAGAAAGCACCTTAAACTACTCCCTCATGCATTTAAAAACATCCATTCTCAGACACTCTGACTCTGATAGGCAACTCCACAACACGAAACAGACAAAAATGTGACTGCCACAATAGGTTCTTAAAAACCCACACGTCCGCAGAACTCGGTGTAGGAACAGGCGATAATGAATGGCCAGCGCTGTACCACATATGTATTAGTGTTTGGTGTGGTACAAGACTGGGGCATTCTTGTCATTGTAAAAAAACGCTCTAACTGCTTCATTTCCTGTTTACAGTGAGATTGTGAAAAGGCCTGTGTTTAAGAGGGCCGGAGCTATGCACTTTCTCCAGAGGTCTGACCCCAATGTGCACATTTTCTCTCAGCAACCTGATCATTATGGGAGAATGTGGGGTGGATGGGGCGGCCCAGCTGTGTGCAATGGGCAGGGCTGGGCCGCTCTGGTCAGTACACCACGAAACTGAACCAAGACAGTGAGGGAGCAGGGGGGAGCTAGTCTGGGACATTTTGGGAGGGAAGTGGGATGGGGTAGGCAGAGCAATGGGCACTGAGATTCATGCCATACACTGACTGGTCACTTTATTAGGTAGACTTGTGTGATCTGAAATTGCTAGTCAAACCAAGTTATATCCAGTCCAGCGGCAGTTCTCGGAGTAAAAATAGGTTGGTCATACACCAACATTTGGCAAGAACTGGTCAATCAGAGGTTGAGCTGAGATTCTGTAAAGCAACTAAAGTGATTGATCTAATAATTAGAAAATGCACAATATATTACAAATTGTTTTATAAATCTTTCATATTTCAAATCACAATAGTTTTTTTTGCTGGCACAGTAGTCTTTATGAATGTGTAGTGTGTTTGGTGGTGGTCAAAGAAACTTTAGGTGTAGTATGGTTGCCACATCTGTCAGTCTGCACCTGGGCATCTGTGGCTAGTGAATGAATAATCCTCGGTTGTACTCAGTTGTAAAGCACTTTGATTGCCTAGAAAAGCGCTAGATGAACCTGAAGCATTACCATTTGGATCATAGTGGTAAAGACTACTGTTTTATATTCACTCACTTGCAAAAGATTTGCGTCATGAATAATTAGACAAATGACTTCAATGCCTGTCTAGGGTCGTACTGAGTATAAAGTTTTTGAGATGTGACGTCTATATCCATTGAAAGCTATGGTCTGTGCACAGTATGGACAACGGGGGTTTGTCTAATCTATTTACCCGTGCATCTGAGACTCAAAGGGACGAGCGGGAACAAGGCCAGCAGCTATTTTCTCTGGATGGTCCAGACCTGCATTGATAGAAATTTGGCTCTTCAAATAAAAATGAAGTGCTGAGAGGTTTACGTCAAAGCTGCATGGTGCATTTGTGTCTCTGGGTTCACTCTTGTGGGCCATTTAAATTTCTCTTTTATATAAAACATTTACAAATGCAGGGGGGACCTTGGAGAGCGGCCTTATTTTGATGAAAACATCCATCTCCACCTGAGCTTGGACTAGTGACCCAGAGCAAGGAGGAAGGGTAATAGCCTCTTCAGTATAGCAGAGCAGAAGGCCATGGTACTGTTGCTGCAAGCTTCCTTTTCTATTTTTCTGATGATTTAGAACAATTTGTGACAAAGCAAGACAAAAACTGTATGATATGGGAATTTTGAGTGGATGAACTGCTTCAAGGAAACACTCAGCATTGGACTATAATAATTATCAATAGCTCAATTTAACTCCGTGATTGTGTCCAAAACCACTCTCGACATTGGTGTGCCATAAGAAGTGAACAATTTTCACATTAAGCACCAAAAATTGCCCAGTGTTTACCAATTATGGCCAAAATGTGTGGACCAGTTATGAAGTTAAATAAAGGATTGTCACACGTTCTTAAAGGAAACCTACCAACTGACAAATGATTACAGGTAAAACATGAAAATAATATTATATTGGCAATTTAACGTAACATATGATAACTGATAAATGAGTCTGCTTGTCCTCCCTGTGTGGGTACTCTCTGTGTCAGTCCAATGACTATTTGCCCACCTAAAGCCCATAGTTGATAAAATCCTTCATTATATCAAAATATATATAGGCATCATCCTAAAATGTCTACAAAAAGCTAACCCTCCAGGTACACCCTGACCAATACCCTGGCTCAAGATCTGGAGATGAGTCATCTACGTCTCCTGACTGATTTCCCCAGCAACGCAGAAACAATTGACTACATCTCTCATATACTGTACATTGATAACAAGAAAATCATGGATATTTTTCTCACAAGAATACAAGACATCTCCGGGATTAAAAATACTCAAGACATTGCATAAGCCACCTACATCACCTGCTCCTTGAGAGAGCTCTTTTTACACAAATGGGCCGTAGCAATTTTCTCCTCCGTCGTGAGCATGTGTGCGTCTGCAAACCCATTTTTTTCTCTCTTTCCCTCGTGTCCGGAGAGCTTTTTCTGCATTTAACTTATTCATGTAATGTACAGTACGGGACGTGAACGGCACAAGTGTTTAGGTATAAAAGCTGAAGGACTAAATTGTGGGGAGAGTGGGGTAGAAGGAAAGGCATGGAGAGGCTAGTCTCTGCCATTGTTGGACAGATCTCACAGAAAAAAGGCTATACTTCCTGAGAAATAATAAGATCCTCACCGGTATGAGCTTATTGTTAATGGTGGTTTGGTGAAAAAAGACCACATGTGCCTGTGTTTAATTTGATCACTAGGTCTCACTGCACGTGTTAGCTTTAAGGTCCTGTATTATACAAATGTAACTTTCTCTGAGCTTTTAACCATGTCCTAATGTTTCCACCTCAAACTCATATCCAAAGTTGTGATTTGTTTCATTCTCGCATGTTTCAGTAATCTTTTATGTTGACTATAGTCGCCATTCAAGAGCTGAAAATAGATTCAACCTCCCTACTCCTGCACTGTCAAAAAATGCACCCAGAGAAGCAAAGTTGCTACTTTGATAGCTTACCACCATTTAAGAAGATATCTGACTGGAGAAGATGTGAGTCGCTCTTGAGTCCAGTGGGAGCGCCACAAAACAGCTTGTATTAGTTGTTTGGTGTTAAAAACATTAAATGGTAACCTAAATGTATTCAAAATTGACTGTGATATGTGCAAAAAGCACAATATAGGACCTTTTTTAGCTGGCAAAAAATGTGTTTATGGTGAGTAGATAGAAAACATTAGCAAGCAATTTAATAGGTGCTAACATGCTAACAGTTGTGCTCTGTCAAAAAAAAAATAATTGGCAAAATTCAACATTTAGATTATTTTTTTATTGAACACCACAAATTATGGAACTTGCGGTCCCATGTAAATTTTGTTCTAAATGATCAAGTTTGGGCCTGAGGCTGGACAATAGTCAGTTATTATATCATTCACCCTTACATAACTATGCTAGAGGCAAATTAGATTCACCAATGCATCTCTTTGGAAGGTAGAAGAGTGTGCCATCTTGATTATGAATGAAACTATACTTTATGATACTTTATTGAGCAACTCACGGAAACAGTTTGTTAATAATTTTTACGTGGACGCCCCTGAATCTCACTCTGTTGCTGCGATATAACCCTCGTGCCTGCTGTTATGCTAAAGGTAGCGTGCTAATCCTCATGACATCACCATTGTGTCCGGGCCGTTCCATGTAATGTGCTTATCAAAGGGCCCTTTCAGTGTGGACGCACTCGGAAGCCAGCCGTTGATACCAAGCCTTTTATCTGCCTGGAATATTTGACTTCTTATATAAGATCTTAAGCACTATACCAACATGGTTCTTCCCCTGTGTATATCTGAGGTGGGGAAAAGTCTATTTTGGGATCATGTATCAAAACAGACCACAGTACTTGGGTAATTCCCACACTGTCTAATCTCATGACTGTTACGAATAGGGAGGCTGGACACTTGAAGATTTGCAAATAGTGGGGATATAGGTATTTTTCTGTTCACTATGGTCACGAAGAATTGAGTTGTTATGGGAAAAAAATTAAATTAAATAAAAATTAAAAACATAATGTATCTTTTTTCAACTATTTATCAAGGACAAACTCATTTCTTATCTTACCAGTTATAAAATCCTATATATTTATTAGAGTTGTTAATATTACTACAATCATTAGCGTTTTTCAAGACATTTAAGGGTTCATTTTTCCTTCAGCAAACTGCTGTTAAGCCACCTCTTTAGCCACCATTGCCCTGGGGCAGACTGACAAAAGATGTGGCAGCTGCACTATGCCAACAGCTTCTCCGACCACACATTCATATATCCCGGGCAAATGGGTGAAGAGTATTGCCCATGGGCACAGCAATAGTATGTGCTGTGTATGGAGTGGGGATCGAAATGCCAACCATCTAGTTAGCATACAACCCACTCTCCTGATACTCTCCATAACATTTTTCCCTGTTTTTCTCCTGTAACTAGAAACTAAGGATCTATGAATGGTGTCAGTTATCATTCTTGGCAGTGTTGTTTTTAGTATGGTAAGCTATTTTATTTTTTCATTTTTTGTGTGTGTTCCCATTCTTTCTCATGTGTAGGTAAAGATGACATTGGTTTGCCTTTATCCTCAATTTGCAGCTTAATTCCCTGTAGATGGTACTGAAAATATGCCGTCCTCTGATTGAGAGTGTTCTGTCTGTACGAGCTAATAGCTTTGTCACATCAGTTGTTCCCCTCTCTCTGATGGGACCACTCACTGTACTGCCATTGTCTTCAACATATCAAAAACTAGAACAAGCTACAAGAGGAAATAACTACAACATTTGTCCCTCTGGTGCCTGTGCATGAATTCATTTGAATGAATGTGAGACACTAGACACACATGAATGCCAAACAAAATAGAGTTTTGTATAAATTAATTGATATTAAAAAATAAAACAATATATACAAAATCAGGATTAAACCAAGACTAAACCAATTCTAATCCCAGTCTGGCTAAACTGGCCCAAAATCTAAAACTAAACTGACATTCTCTCACCTTCATAGACCTTCCATTGCACACTGTCTTATGTCATACTGTCTGGTAGATTGAACTTCATCATATGGGCTATTGTTTTACATACAGCTGCGGGACAAACCATTCTTGGTGTAGTGCAGACAGTGGCCCCTCCTGCCTCTCTTCTTGTGCGGGGAGGAAGCAGACAATAGAGGAGTGAACAGGAAGGACATGTCCCGGCCTCATATCCTCGTATCAGTACACTCCGCCATATGGAGTGGTCACGAGATTAAACAAGATCAGCACGGGAATTACCCAAGATTTCTAAAGCAGCATATATTTTAGAGGACACTGGACACTTGAAGATATGCAAATAGTGGGCAAGTATTTGTCTGTACACGATGGTATATATATATATATATATATATATATATATATATATAAACAGAATGTATGATAGCACTAAAAAAATATCAAGGGCAAACTCATTTCTTATCTTAACAGTTATTAAATCCTATATTTTTATTAGAGTTATTCACAATCATACTCTGGTGGTAGTAAGCCACCTCTTTAGCCAGCATTTACAAACATGCATAGAAAAATACTCAAATGTATACTTCAGACAAGAAATTGACTCATGCTGACTTTCCAGATTGTTACAGGTTATTCTAAAATGCCAAAAGTGAATCAATGTGAACCTGAATGAGTGTTAGCCTTGGCAATTAATTCCAAAATGCACCCCGCCTCAAAACCAAAGTAGCTGGGGAAAACTCAAGATCCTCATGAAACAGGTAATTCTCAAATGTACATACCAAGTAACACTTTGTTGGACTAAAATACGATAAACTAACACAAAACCAGATTTTAACAATGAAACCAGGACTAAACCAGGATTTAAATTTGTTCAAACCTTTTATTAAAATGTAAACCGGTCTAAACAAGTATCTGAACCTGAACAGTTCTGAACCAGACTTAACCAGGTCCAAACCAGGACTAAACCATTACGTAAATGTCTAAACCAGGACTAATCCATGTCTGAACCAGCATTTTTACACTGATGTAAAACAAATGTGAACCCGAATTACTAGGACGTAACTACTGTAGGTCTAAACCAGGCCTAAACCAGATACGGACCAGAATTTAGTAGAACTTTATCACCTTAGCAGACACTTATGTATCCCTATAAAAGCGCAAATACCACTAGTTGTACCCGTTCCACAGTTTGAGAACCACTGCAAAGGACAGTAAATGCAAATCTCTCTGTAAAACTATTTTGATTTGTAAACATTGTAATGTAGTGAGTAAAACCTACAATGTCTGAGAGCCTTTGTACTTTGCACGTCTGTGTGTGCTGCTCACTTTCTCTGGTCATTGAGTGGATCATTAGCTGTCAGAGCGATTGAAACCAAACCCAGCCCTGCACTGCCATTCCTGCTGCCTCTAAAATATTCATGAGGACAATTAGGAGTTCCGATAAAGCCAGTACCATGGACAGGGAAAGGGAGGGGGGTACGTGCATGTGAGAGGGCAGGAGGGTCACAGAGGTCTAGGTATTGTTCTAATATGTTGATTCAAATTGGTAATCAACAAGGACTACTCTCCAAAAAGAGTTCAAGTACTCAAATCAAAATCAGGCTAAACCAGGACTAAATCAGGTTTAAACTAGCTATAAACCTAAACCAGGAATAACCCCCAAACTAGGATTAAACCAGGTCTAATCCAAGACTAAGAAAGGACTATCTCTAGATTGAATTAAACCAGAACTAAATCCTAGATTAAAAATAAAGAAGGACTAAACCAGGTCAAAACCATAATTAAACAGGACTAAACTCAAACTAAATAAGGAATAAACTAAGATCAAACCAGAAGTAAACCAGGACTAGCTCCAGACTAAATCACGCCATTTTAAACCAGATAAGTAGAATGAATTTGTCCACCCTCCATCCATACTTCTGGAAAATCCATCTAGTATTTCTGTGTACAGCCTTCCCACACCATAGCCCTGCCCTCATCAATCTGCGCTTTGTGGCCTCCATTTTGGCCCCCGGTCTGCCCTGTACAGCGAGCGGGGCGGGTGGGCACTGTGCCAGGTGACCCCCCAGCCCCGGCGTCCCAGCAGGCATCGCTCTGTCCTCGCCCCTGGGCACGAGGGGATGGCCGCGCAGCAGGTTTAGAGTGGGGAGGGGGCATGGGGGCCAAGCGGGCTGTTGCATGAGGTATAATACCAGAGAAACAAGTGTGGTGTGGGCAAGGTCATGGAAGAACAGGTTGGGTTTGTTCTCAGTGATCTCTAACATGATGAGGGGCATAGAGATAAAACAGAATTAGGTCACAGGAGTCAGAATCCAGGACTAAACCAGGTCTAAACCAGGACTAAACCAGCAGTATCATAGAACAGGCTGGGTGTCTGTGATCTCTAAGGTTACAGAAGATGTACTGGCAAGGAGAGGGACCAGAACAAACCAGAACTAAACCAGGTCTAAACTAGGACTAAACCAGCAGGTTCTGTGTTGTCAGTGATCTCTAACATGACAAGTGTCAGGGAACATGCACTGTGGAGAAGCAGAAGTAGGTCAGCCACACAGCTGACCCGTTTCATGTGTGATGTATATATGGTTTCAATATATATGCATTATAGATAAATACAAACCATACAACCCAGCCACAGCTGGTCTGAACCAATGGTGTGGCAATTATGGCAGTAGTTGTTTTAGTATGTTTTAGATTTGACACTGAGGTGACAGTTGCTGTTGAAGGTGAATCCAGGATCTTGCATGTTTCTTTGTAATAAACGTATTAAGGATTCATAATGCATGTCATTAAGAACACTTCTATTGATTGATTTGAATTTGAAACTTTATCTATAAACTTTTAGACACTTTGGTCTGATGGAGTCTGAATGCCCTCCCTGTGTTCCTGATGGTTCCTCTCTAGTTTCCTCCCACCATCCAAAGACTTGTGCATGTCTTTTGGTGAATCTAAATAGTCCTATAGTGAATGTATATGAAAGTTTATCAGTTCTGTGACCAAGCTGTACCTCACCTAAACCTATGGTTGATGAAATAGGCTACAGCTACCCACAACCAGTATATAAGGCTTCCCTTACAGTCACACTAAGGCACTGTGTATTTGAACATAAAAGAGCAGGTGGGCTAGTAGAATGGCCACACTTCAGATGGCAACTCAAATAAGCACTAGGTCCATTGAAGCTAATGGGTTAAAGCAGCAGAAGAAGCCACTTTATTAGGTACAAGGGCTAATATATTTTTGAAATACTAAGCCACATCTAAAAAAAAAAATCATAGTTGCATTTACAGACACACAGTAGCACTATCCCACTATTCAAACACATGTATCTATCTGTCATCGGTAAATATGGTGTTTTTGGTGCTAATGCGTCTAAACCTCTTCACATTTCTCATTAGTGCGACTGAACCGGTAGCTCTATGGCTGGTGCTCTTTTGTTCCGGTGTCTTCTTTTATTATATCCACTCTAAAAGGCCTGGATGAAACATATGCAAGCTAGTCAAGAGGCTAAAAAACCTCTGACGTCAATACAGCCCACTATGTGCCAAAAGCAAAGAAAAACTCTCATTGGTAACCTGGTAACAGCCACTATGTACTATTTTACACATATAATACTAGAAAGCTATAGGATTTTTGCTTCTTTGTGGTGCTGAAATCCTATCCCGAATGCGGACAATCGTTTCATTGCACAGTGAAAACGACAAAAGAGGATTGGTGACCCTTTTTCGCTAAAAGCCCAGAGGAAAATGAGTCCTTGTCCTATAAAAAGGGGCACTTTGAAAACCCAGCGTGTTCGTCAGACACATCATTAATACAACTTGATTCAACCGCATTGTCTGTGAGATCCTGGGTGACATGCATCAATGTGAGAGGCAATGTCAAAGGGAACAGCAGCGCTAACCTAGCTAAAGTTAACACTGTTGTCTGCAGGTAGGTAGGGGTGCATATTGTTGTGATACTCCGGGATACATCGGGTCGGACTTGTAATGTACAAAGACTTTTCATTCCGTTTTATTCTCATGTGTAATTCTTGGATTAGTCTTGGTAAAACTGAAACACAAGGAGGTCCTACATAATCTTCCTCTTCCATTCACCACACAAAGACATGCTTAGGGGAATTAGTCACTTTAAATGACCCTTTGTAAATGAATGTGAGTGTAGGTGAGTGTGTCTCTGTACCAGCCCTGTAACACCTGATCAAAATGATTCTTCCCTAATCACAGAAAAAGAGCTAGTGTAGATAGCACATTAGTTAATGTTGTAGTTTTATTTTGTAAACAGGAAATTAAAATGTGATTGGACTTGGGAACACTGTGCGCGGATTAAATTTTAGTATATAAGAGGAAGGCTGCTAAATGAAATACTGTATTAACCACTAGCACAGCTGCATCAACAAGTCTTAACCTAATCTTAGAGGAGTGGTAAAAGGAGTTCTTTTAAACTTAATAAGATGATTTAAACCATGTGTGAAGTTAGAAGTTGCTTTACCCCCATTCAAATTAAATGCCGTCTACTTTTTATCAAGCTGCATGTATGGCAGATGTTTCCTAGTCTGCTCAGTGTAACCCCGATTTGGTATAAGTAACACTGATATAAATGAAGTTATTAATTATTATATCGGCGAAACAACGATATTATGGAATCCCGAGTCCACGTCCGCAGATCCTAGCTCAAAAACGAATTGCCGGATCAGTTTCAACATTTGCACACAGGTACATACCATAAAGACGCCGAACTGTATCGATTTGGGTACTTCTTCGATGAATATAAAGTAATTAATTAATTACAGGCCAAAACTGTGAACGCAATAAGTCAAAAAGTCTTTGCTGGATCTTTTTCAACTGTTGCACACAGGTACATATCATGAAGATGCAGAACTGGATTGAGTTTGGTACATCTTCGATTAATGA
>JAVQKC010094373.1:0-22429 GCA_036025475.1 Philypnodon macrostomus
TGTGATATGTTTGGTCTCATGTTCACTGTGATATGTTTGGTCTCATGTTCACTGTGATATGTTTGGTCTCATGTTCACTGTGATATGTTTGGTCTCATGTTCACTGTGATATGTTTGGAGGTGTTGAAAAGATTTTCTCTTTATCCATCAAGAATAAATCATTGTCACAATCTTTTCATGAGTTAAAAAAAAACAAAAACAAAAAACTTATATATAACGTGAATATTTATAACTAACATAAAGGGTCACAGTGTGGTTAGCCTGCCATCAAGTGGGATTGAGTGGACTGACTTCCTTCTATGCCAAAAGAACTTTTTAGGATAATTGGTGAATTTACATTGGTTATTTGTTTATGAATATTGCGACTATTGCTTGTGACTATAGTAACTGGCCATTATCTACGGTTGATTAGTCTGGTATATCAGCCCAGCCTACTTTTTGTTTTCAAAAGTGTCATGTCGGGTCTCTTGCTCATAGTGATTAATTTGTTGGCGATATTGTAGTCTGAGCCATTTACAAGTCACAGCAGCGTGGTGCTTTTTAGCGTCATGTCTGGCATTTCTGATCCGTTTACGATACAGTGGTAAACTCTACTAATGAAATTGAATGCAATCACCGAGAGACCAGACCAACGTGTTTTTATAAAATAGAAAAATAGTTTGTCACAGCTGGCCATGCTAGACGGTATAAGTTGGAATGTTTTCCATGGTGTCCTAAATGCTGTGGGACCTCATTGACCCCCTAGTAAACATATATATAAAACTAACATAGGGGTCAGAGCATGGTTAGCCAGCTATCAAGGAGGTTATGAGATGGTAATGCTGCCTTCTATCTCACCAGATCTTTTAGGACAATTGGTAAATGTAAATTGTCGAAATTGAAACTGAATGCAATCACAGAGAGACCAACATCTTTTTATAAAATAGGAAAATAGTTTTTCAGGGCTGGCCAGGCTAGAGGGTATAAGTTGCTGAGATGCACATGGCCTCTAATGGAAATAAGTGAACGATGAATAGAAGATAGACAGAAGATAGCAAGTATTTCAAAAGAATCATGTCAACACAGCCTTAAAGCATGCCCTTATAGCGCCCCCTAACCCCAGATGTACAAGTTCTTTATTCCAGTATTTATCCCTTAGGCAACTCAAAGACCCCACTTTGTCTGAACTCCGCTAACTCTAAGCCTAGTCTTCCCTTGTTGTGCTCACCTTGACCTCGGTAACGTCATTCTCTTAGGCTAACCGTCAACCCTAATCCAAAAATAACCAAACTTCTTGACCCTGACCCTTTGCTTCTCTCTTTGTTGCCACGGTAAATGAAGACTTCCCTTGCCAACCACACTTCTGTCTCCGGGCACATCAGTCACACCTACACTCTCCCATAACAGTATTTGCAGGAGCTTAACCGTTTTATGTGAGACAATTGAAGCAATGCTGAATTCAGGTTATAATCTCCAGTATAAACAGTGTAAATATGATTTAAGCCACACTGGTGCGTATGCAATAACTTTATGATTTCCCCATTATCAAGCATTGGAGATGGATTTTTTTTTTCATTTTAGGAGTGTTTCATAATGTGTGTAGATATGAGAAAGGTTTCGTACCTGCTTGTTAAGACACTGTTTATTTACAGCCTAGTATTGTAATAGCTTTCAATGTTACTCAGGTAAAATACATTCCCTTTGCATTGTAGTCCTTGGGCAAGACACTGGTTGGTTTGTTGATGGTCAAAACGGCCATATCAAGTTGGTGTGGGTTGGTTGCCATATCTTCAGCAGTTTGCCTCAGTTGCTTTGGCTGCTTTGAAATGTTTTAGATGCCCCTCCAGGGAAAACGTATTGACAAAGATAATTATTTAGTTAGGAGTACAGCTGTGGGCTGTGATATAACGGTTTTAGTTTCAGAGTGAGGGAAGGAACTGTCTAACCAATCACATGCTTCGACGGAACAGGAGCGGTGCGATTGGTCGATACCGCCATTATTTATCCAGAACTAGAATCTATCAGGAATAATTTGAAGAAGCTGATGTTTTATTTCAGAATTCACAGCTTTATCACAACAATTTTTATTTGTATTGTAAAGAATTAAAAGTCAACTCTTCAACTCAGTCAACTTTTTTTGTGAGACCGTGATATAGGGTCTCAGAGAAAATAAGTAAAAGGGAGTTTTTTAGACACATCAGTCTCAAAAGTATTTCAGTGTAGAATACTTATTTTTACTTCTATACCATTTCAATACCATTTAAAGTACCTTTACTTGAGAACAGATTACCAGTACCTCTACATGAGCTTTGAAAATTGAGAAAGACATTGCCCCATGAAGCAAGTGCTCCTTTGAAGGTAAATTGCTTCTGATTTGCACCTAGCACTGGCGCCCAGAAGGAGGGAGCAGCTGGACTATTGAGATGCTGGAGAATTGGTAGAAGGTGGATAGTGTAGCTGACCACGTGGCTCGTGTCCAACATCGCTAAGACAACTCAAGCGGCAAAACACGGCAGATGGCAAACCGGTAAAAAAAAACGAACAAAGAAATGAGGTATTAGGGAGGTGGGATGAGAGGTGTAGTGTTTGGTTAGAAGAAGTGTGCTTTTGTGGAACGTGCTAAGATGGAGATGTAAAACCAATAGAGACAGAAAGTGTGTTTTTACCGCCAGTCAAAATGCACATTTTGGAGACGAGGATAGAAAAAACGCTTGATGGAAGCACTCTTGATGGGAAAATGACCACAAAGGTCATCTGATTTAGAAAATGAAATATGAAGCAATGTCTAATGTTGCATGCTATATATAGATTTCCTTATGTTCTGTTTATAGGGCTTAAATAATCCCATAGTATTGATAGATTGGAGTGTTGAAGCTGATGCCACTGGAGTCATATAGACCCTTTCAAAGTGTGTAAACAGAAAGTTCTAAATTCTGGAATGGAGGCAACTGGAGGCAAGATTCTACATCTCAATATGATTTCAAAGTGTAAAGTTTTAACACGTGCACTACAAACCAATATTGCCATTCAAGTCTCAACACACACATGAGAAATGGCAACAACAAAATCAATTGACAGACAACACTACAAGCACTACTGCAAACGCTAGATAAAAGTTAAAATTTCAGGGAGAATTCTGTTTTTTTGGCATAATAGAGCTGATGATTCATTCCTATCCCACCCACTCGACTTAATAGTTCAATATGATAACAAATGTGAGAAGGTGTGGGAGAATGTGAGGGTCAAATGTAATTCTAACTTTAAGAACATCTTTAGCAGGTCATTGGTGTTACAAAAAACAGACGTTGACTGTACTTTAGGATGGTACAAATTACATTTAAAACTGACCAGTGTTTATTTTCCACTGACAATGAGTGTTTTAACTGCTTGGACAAACTTATACTAAGATATAATAATAATGATAATAATGCATTAGTTTTATATAGCGCTTTTCTTGACACTCAAAGACGCTAAGATATGTATCCTGTGTGAAAATGTCAAAGTGCTACTAATGCGAATAAATTTGGGCCCGGCGTGGCTCAGTGGTAGAGGTAGTGGTCGGCCTATTACCAGAGGGTTGGCAATTCGAATCTAGCTCAAAACATTTGTTGTGTTCTTGGGCAAGACACTTTGCCTATGAATGACTGTAATTGTGTGATCGGTGTTTATTGGTTGTTGCAAAATGGCTGCCACATCTCTGTCAGTATTGTTATTGGTTTGCTGTGGCAATATTTGAAGAGCTTTGCAGTTGGACTTATATATTCCTATAAAGGTTGTACACTTTGAATAAAAGCCCTTTGTGAAAATTGTTCTGCTATAGCTTTCTGGTCAAGTTACTAACCAACCCTAATCAAAATCTATGGTAATATTAATACCCTTATCAAAAACCTACCCCAATCCAATAATACAATGTAAAAATAAATGTGCCCCTTACTCTATATATCTAACCTCACAGCACGCACATGAAACCCTCATATAAAAGCAGTGCCTGCCAGCCACACTGTCTTCCTCACCAAAGAGAGACAAAAATGCCAGAGATCATGTTTATTTTATGACACAGTCTGTCCTCTCTAATGAAGCCTCCATCTAACATCTATTCATAAAATTGGGTTGACATTTCAGTGGGAAAAAAAAATGTTATGTATAACCTATTGGCATATTCTTAGTAGGTGACATTATTTTTTATTCTTTGGCAGCAAAGCCTGGTTATTTTCAACAGCGCGCATCTCCACTTCCCGGGCTTGTGGGCTTGCCTTGGTATTGACAGTGGCAGTGAATAAGGGCAGACTATGGCTGAGGATATATACAGTGCGGGACATTTAGAAAGACAAAGATGAATGTATATGGAGTTCTATCTTTAGCACGGCCACATACAAAGATGAAAAATATACTATGTCGGTTTAATGTTGCTCCTTTTATAGTGAATCAAGCTAAACTGGACCTTTCCTGTTTACTGTTAGTAACTACTAAATTAAATAGAGTATACAGAGTATACTAGTAAATACTAGTATTTTGAGAGAAAAAAAAATGAAACTGGATCATTTCTCACTCACGGCACACTAGTGTTCCCGGCACGCTGGGCGAAAATCAAGGGTGTAACTAGACATAACCTGGAATTGCCACTTTCTTTGTATTAGCCATATTGATATTGACAAGTCGTAAAAGCTAACAAATTGAACATATTATGGTTGCTAGCCCTTTTTATACAAAGTGCAAAAGACAGTAAAAAAGAAAAACATAATTTTTACAGCATTTGTTAACACCTGAAAAACTTGCAATCATTTTTTTTTTTTATAGTTTACACCTGAGGCATAACATTGTAGCACAACTTATCACACCTGTTCACACATTCCATTCAGAACAAAAGGTTTACAGTGAAGTCTCCAGTGCCAAATTCAGCATTTACATTTTTATATACATATTGAATGATCAATTTTTCATCAGAATGTTATGATTGTCATAAGATCTGCAAACTATAGTTTATTCTAACACTGAGTACATATTTCCAATCAAATCTATTATATTATTAATTCATGTTAAAAGCAATAGGGCATCACAAGCCTGGATAACGTGAGATAATTGTGTAATATTGTGAGATTATATTTTATAATCTAACCTGCTATTCATTCATCTTCTACCAGTTTTTAATCTATTAGGGGTCATGGGTAACTGGAGCATATCCCAATAACAAAGGGCCTTAGGTGGGAAACACCCTCAATGGCCAGTTAGTTGAGACATACACAGACAGACAAACATTCACTGGGGCAATTTAGATTGGCCAATTTTCCTAACATATGCATCTTTGCGTCTTTGGGAACTTAGAGCAAGCCGGAGTACCTGGAGAGAACCCACGGTAACACAGGGAGGACATGCAGACTAGTCGCCTGGCCCGAGAATCGAACCCTGGGAGGCAAGAGCACTAACCGCTCTGCCACTGTGCCCCCCAGCCTGCTATTTAGACATGTCTTTCACAGTCATTTCCACTAACACGGGAGCAGACTCTGTCATGACTAACAGGAGGAGGAGAATTGTTTTGTTGAGCCTAAATGCACTAAAACCAGAATATTTCTTTCTGTAAGATAGTAAAAAGGGTCTGTATCTAAGCTAGTATTACATTCAATCAAATCAAAATTCTACCATGCAATGTATTTATTGGTTAATTATCTATTATTCCTAAAGTGCTACATTAGAAACACTAACATTAATGAGGCCACTATGACTTTCATTGTTGGAAAATGAAAAAAACATTTTTTTGACTGCTTCATTTTCACTGCGGTCTATGGGATTTAGCGCCGGGTCCCACGTACAACGCCTGAGCCGGCACTTCTGTTCCATTGGCAGCAGGAAGTTTGAATAAGAGCCACTTCAGACCTCTGCAGCACACTTTGGCTTTTCAGTTCTTCCAAAAGAGGCACGACAGGGCTTCCCACCACAAGCTCTAAGCCTCCAGCACATTCCGTGAATTAGGCTTCTCTGCTTATGCTCAAACTGGCATCGCTAAAGGTGTTTCCTGCTCCGGTCTGCAGGAGTAGCCCACTGTGCACTTCCTCAACAGGCTCCCACTCCACGGTTGGCACTAAAACCATTATGCACCTCTTCAGACCTGTGTACAGTGTTATTATCCTGCAAGCATGCAATGTCACACATACATCGTACTTACACTTTTCTCTCCTATACTTAAATAATACTACCGTTGTGTCCCTGGGCAAGACACGTCACCCACCTTGCCCATGTATGAATGTGTTAGTGTGACTGCAATTAGTTTAGTAATTATGTAGAGTCAAATGCAGTAAAAAAGACCATTTGAGCCAATTGAGAGGTAAGCCTGAGGGCCACAAAAAATGGCTCTGCGGGCCGCATTTGGCCCTCGGGCCATAGTTTGGACACCCCTGATTTAAAAGAATTACCACCGTTTTAATGCTTCACCAAGATGTGAAATGTACTTAAATTCTGTATTCTGTTCACAAAAATCTCCTTTCTGATGCAACACTCTCCATTTATCAAGAGGACAGTTTCTTTTAAACCACTGTAGCAGAAAGTATGAATACTCAAGTAAATGTAGTAAAAAAAGACCCTTATGGCTTACATTATTATTATGTATCAGTCCAATTATATACAGTATTAATGATTGCACCTATAAACATCATCATCATCTTCAACTGCTTATTCGAGGCCGAGTCGCGGAGGCCCCGGTTAAGCAGGGATGCTCAGATTTTCCTCTCCCTAGACACTTCTGCCAGCTCTTCAGGAGGAATACCAAGGTGTTCCTAGGTCAGCCGAGAGACAGCGTGTCCTGGGTCTTCCCTTATAAACAGTTTATTTATTTATTTATTTATTTTGCCTTTTATCCAGCTTTATTTGACAGGAAACCAGGGAGAAGTGTGGGGAGTGACTCATGACGCCGTTCAAGCTCTGTACATGGGCCACACGCTCAACCGACTGAGCTACAGTTGAATTACTTATTGATAATTTCATGCGCTCAATTGAATTTACTTGTTAGTGCCTATGCAACTTTCATCCCACAACAAGAGAGTATAAAACCTTCATACAAAGCTTGCTAAAATACCCTAATAAGATATGAAATACAATCTAATAAATGCTGTCTGTAGAAGTAGCCCTCCATCCCACACTTGCACTAAAAGATTAAGCACCTCTTCACACTTGCATTTTACCTTTCCTTTGCTTGATCCCACACCAAGCCTGACGCATAAATCAGACGCTGAATTATTCCAGAAGAAGACAGACGACTGCATGAACCCAATTGTAGGCCCATCACGAAAGCTTAATGCACAGAGGTTAATGCATTGACTGTGAACGTTCCTGTAGCGCCTCGATACAAGGACATCGTTTAAAAAGCTTGAATGCCGATGTCTGATATTTAGAGAAATTACTATTCAGATTCCATTAAGATTATATGCCTTCAACCGCTCACTGCATCAATAGTTGGCATGTCATTAAGTGCGGCACTGACACTTCTGAAATCTGAAAATATGATGTCTTCGACCGTGACAGATACTGTTTGACGTCGCAATCACTTAAGAGTCCAGAAAATGGCAAGGCAAAAACACATTTTCTCATAAGATATGGAGATTTATTCAGCTGAACAAAAAAACCCCAAAAAACAGATGGCATCATTTGAAATATCATGGCACGCTTTAAGAGGAGCAAAGGGAAGCCAAAACGCAGCCAATTGTTTGAGTGATGCTCTACCTCGGCTCTGTCAGAGTGAGGGATTTGAGCCCTGCGTTTTTTCTTCCTGCACGCTTAATCTCAAATGTTGCTGATGCAAACAAGTGTGGGTGCGAGGTACGAAACCACAACTGTACAAATGTGATTCTGTTATCCTCCGCTGGCTTTTGCAAGGAGTGAGGCACGCAGGTAGTGTTGAGATGTAGCAGTCCTCATTTATAAAGGATCGCAGCATAGTCTTTGTGTCACAGATACACACTTCAAAAATGCTCTCCACACAGCGTACAGTTGTCAACTACGTGGAGGTGATTTAGTCATGCCACAAAATAAGTTTGATTTACAGACAGCTTCGAGAACTTACAACATGAATATTTAATTTACTGAGAATTGTTGTTCTATAATAACTATGCATCATACTTCTATAGTGCTTTTCAGGACACTCAAAAACGCTTTACAATTACATTATGCAATCACTCCATACACTGGTGGTGGTAATCTGCTTGCAGGGACACAACGACAGTATGCGCTTGGGCGGGGACTAGAACCGGCGACCCTCTGGTTGCAAGGCACTGCTGCCCCTAAAATGTAAATGTTCAATAAGTTCTATATGTAAATGTGTGTTATAGCATCAGGGTTTTTTTTTTTTTTTTTTTTTTTTTTTTGCAGAATAATTGTTTTTGGTTGAATAAAACCATTGCTTTAAAAGTTAGCAAAAGATTCTATTTAATATACTTAGGCTTGTTTTGTGGCAAATTGAGAATGTCATGCATTGTACTAACTCACTACACCCCCTATGTTGAAAAATAGTATTGCATAGGAAACATGCCTGTTCTGCTAAAACACACACTTTAGAGAAAAAACTAGGATTTTAACATTCTTTGTTTCCCCTGTGATTAATTATTCTCAAAATCAATCACTCCCAGCCATATACAACTATCTATAATGAGGCGGGCTTTAAGTGATCATTTGTTTCTGATTGGTTGTATGTTTTTCAGATTGTGTTATTCAAAAGGCATTTCTGTTCTGAACAAAGTGAGCAGCAAACTTTACTCTTTTCACAAAAAAATGGCAGCCATTTTGTTAAAAAAAGAGTTCCATGTTAATCACTAAACACATTTATGCATTTATATAATAGATGTGCTTTAATAACTGTAAAAACAGTTAACAGTAACATCTGTTTACCACACAGCAAGATTTCAGATTTGTTGGCACTGCTAAATAGTTTCAATAAATAATCTGCTGTTTAAATCTGCAAAACACAGCATATGGCCAGTATTAATTAATCATATGTGGAAATGACTGAGCTGTTAGTGAATTAACAGAATGGCGCTCATTCGACAAAACAGTAAATTGGCACTAGCGTATCCCAGTCAGTCAGATTGTGTACTGCAATAATATACGTATCAAAAGACTGACGAGGCTGAGTCAATTATCACATTTCTTCAACTAAACATTGGGTCTTAAATCACAGGGAAGTCCTGATAATAAGTGCAATGAGGCGTCGGAGTTCACAGGAGATGTGCCATTGCACCATTTAACAAGTCGCTGGCTCAAGCAGTCGGCAAATGAAGTGTAAACTCTGTTGGAGCCGGTCAGGGCTTGCAGGCAGCTGTGAAGAACTTGCCTTAATAAGAAGCACAGTTCTGCTGTGGCCTGTCAGATTAGATAGCAAAAAGTTCAAAACAACATTATTAATCAGTGTTGACCAGTTTGAGTCTTGGACAATCGAAGATTCAGAATAGATAGAGAGAAAAAAAAACACATTTGAGGTAACTATTTTAATTTATTTTACTTTATGAATGTATTTATTTAACACCAGGTAACAGAGCATATATTTACAATATTTACATGATTATTTTGATTATGAGGTAACCATTTTATACTGAAGTGCCCCTGAAATCACAAATGCTAAGGCTGTTGTTTTTAGACTTTAATAGGGTCATGTCTTGCATTGTCTGAGAAACCAACACGACTGTCTAGCACGGTTTGCAGTTGGCAGATGCACAATTGGTTAATATTCTTGTGTTCCTAGTGACCACAGTGACTCAGGTGGTAGAGAGCATCATCCAATAACTTGTTTGAGCCCCACTCTTCTGTTAGTGCTGTTGAAGTGCCCTTGGGCAAAATCCTTAACCCTACCTGGCCTCCAGTGTCCACACACTACCTTTGCATGGACATAGTAAAGTACTTTTGTATTACCAGCATCAACAATGCTTTGTAGCAAAACAGCATTACCTGTTTGAGCATCTAGTCGTGTAAGATTAAGGCATAACAATGGTAAAGTATGTTAATAACTAAACACAAAAGTTAGCAAAAATACTTTAAGGCCCTCTTTTCCCCCCTGGTGGCTAGACCCACTTCCACTACTACATTCAATACCAACAATAGAAAATAAGGTGGAGTTACTTCACCTATAGAGCACAACATTACCCGCCCACCTCTGGTTCCAAAACAAAAATCTCCATTAATTATTCTCATAGAGATCGATGGAGGCTAATCAGCTATGGGATAACTCAGGATTATAGCGCGCACATATTCAATCAAAATCTGTAGCTGGAGGTTATGGTTTTGTAATATATTTTTTCTTTCAATCTTAAAATATGAATGGGAATTTTACTTCACGAACTAGAGGTGGGCGGGCACTGTTGCTCTCCATTATGTAAAGAGAAGATCAGTGCTTCAGCATGCAGAATTACTAACATACATGAATGAAACTAAGGAATTACTAACATACATGAATGAAACATAATACAATTGTGGGTATGTTTTTAACAAGGACACACGTTACATGGTGGAGAGCCCTGAAAAGTAGAGTTTGTCTCATACGTAGAATCTCTTTAATGTCATATTCATGCCTTAGAAACCACAATAGTGCAGTATATTACGATGACTGCTCTATTAAATTGGCTTGGCTGTAGCGGCAGCTGAGAGAAGCAGAGGATACCCAGAGATCAGACAGACGGCAGTTAGCATAATTAAGGACATTCTCTACAGAGCTCTGGAGTGCTTAATTTTTAATCTGCTGTGAAAACGATAGGATTATGCACAAAAAACTTGCTTCTCAAATACAGGACTTGGCGCACACAATACTGCACTAATACATGTGAAGAGGTTTGAAGTGAAGTGGGTCTAACCTCATATATACAGTTTTTCCTGACCATTCATAATTTTTATCTACGTTAATCGAGCCTGGTGCAGGGACTAATCACATATATTTTACTGAAAAGAACTGAAATGGCATGCAATTCATTTCATTGGTGTATAGATATTAAAAGTAGGTAGTCCACAATTGCAAAGTAGATACTCATTAGTAGTATCATGATTGTTATTGCCTCATCTAGGGGCGGAACAAAATAATCTATATATCAATTAATCGTATATACTGTTGTAATTATTAAATTCACTGTATTTCATTAAAAAAATATCCAGTCATTAGAATAGAGTTTAAATACTGTATAATTCCTTTAAAAAATGTGATATATTGTAGGTTATTATGTGCAAATAATCACCATATCACAAATCACCATATTGTAATATTATTGGTATTGTGAGCTGTGTATCGCATGTTGTATGAAATCGTACCAGCCCTAACCCCATTAAAGACGTGAATGTAACTTTCTCCTAGTGAATGAATGTGAAAGTGAATAGTAGTCTCTGAATCTGTTGAATGTTTAACTAGGTATATGCTCATGGTCTACCACCCCGTTAGGCCCATATCACTGGGGTTTTCAAGCACCTGCATCCCATAAGGCTCATTTATACTCTACATTCGAAACGATGATGTGTGGTGCCTTCTGTCCATCCTCTGTGTTGTTTCTGTCCATAGTTAGGTCCGTCTCTAGAGAGCTTGTGGATGCGTACCAACGGAGCAGTACATGCGTTGGACTGTGAGCGCTGTTCAACGGCCCAAACAGAGGGCTCAGGCTGGAGTTTTAAAACAAGTCACAGGCTGTAGGTCTCTGTATATTCAAAGACACACAAACCAGCGCTGTTTGGTCTTTTTCTCAAAATGTTGTGGAAAAAAACTCCATGTTTGCTGTTGTATTCTTCCTCCCGTATTGGTAAAATCTTTGAGTAACATCTAGCGCTCTCTACTGGTTATTTAAATAAACATAAGTTGATGCTCAAAATGCATGGAAGTATAAATGCTCTATATTGATCTATGAAATGGCAGAAGAAATTAGCAGTATTCTATTAAGAGTCCATGTATAACACATGATAATGAACAGGTGCCCGTGTTAGAACTTTGAGTCCTTTTCACTCATGAGCAAATCTAATTTGAGATCATAAATAGTGTGAATGTACTGCGGTAAAACTCCCGTAGGACAGATGTATGCACTGACACCTCACCTTTCACTTGTGGAGAGGGTGAAGCTTGTCTTTAGCAGATGTGGGAGAGAGTTCCATTTACTTGAGTAACTTTTTAAATAAATTGTACTCCATGGAGTAGCTTTACTGCACAATACTTTTTACTTTTACATGAGTAATAATATTTTGAAGTAACTATACTCTTACTCAAGTAAAATCTTGGAAATCTAGAAAGAGTAAAAGTACTTTTACCCACCTGTGTGTATAGCTTTATGTAAAAACATCTAAATCAGATTACAACCAAATTAAACAGATAATCTGACATTACACTCAAACAGTTACTCAGTACTCGAGTAGTTTTCTCTCCCAGTACTTTTCTACTCTTACTTGAGTAATTATGTTAGTAAGTACTTTTTACTTTTACTTGAGTATTATTATTTTGAAGTAACGGTACTCTTACTTGAGTAACTTTATTGGATACTGTACCCACCTCTGGTCCTTAGTAACTGAGAAGAATGGGACAGTTCTCAACCAGGTGCACTTTGATACAATGTAGTGCACCTCTTTGCTCTTTGTTCTCTGTGGAGATGAGCCGATCAAAGACGAGAGTGAAGCCAGTCGTTTGCACTCAAGTTCAAATGGCCACTGTGCCACCTGTGGCCAGAAAGAGCTGAGAGGCAGGAAGTGGTTAGTGGGAAATGTTTGAAGTTTGGGAATTGGGGTAGTGGGCAATAAGATAACTAGTGGCATTGTATTGAAAGCTTAAACCTGGGGTGGGCAAACTGCGGCCTGGGGGCCACATGCGGCCCTTGGGGCTTTTTAATCCGGCCCGCTAAGCATTTTCTCATATTTTTTAAATGATAAAATATTGCCAATTTCTCACTCACGTTGTTATAACCTGCAGTAACCAGTTAACTCCACATCAACATCCCATGTGTGCCCACCCCTGGTTTAAACTAATAAGCAAATATGTAAAATAGATTAAATAACTATCTAGCTTGCTAAATAACATATTTTCTTCAACATTTTCTTTATCTGGTGCAATCTAAAGTAAGTGTTAGAGCCACAAAAAGTTAGTTTTTAGGTGTTATACAATAGCTTTTCAAATATTAGATCTACAAGATAATTCATGATTCCTCTTCTTCTCAGTACGTCTCAAGTGACTAGAATCTCTCCACAGATGACAGACAGCCATTTACTAGAGGCAATAGAGCGCAACAGTTCCCGCCCTCCTCTGGTTCCGTAAGTCAAAATCCCATTCATTTTTGCCATAGACTTTGCGAAAAATAATATGAATATTTTCAGCTAAAAGAAATCATTTTATTATGAAAACCCAGAGCTTTTCCTGTTTACAACTTTCAGATACCTTTTATAGATTGAAAATATTGCCGCTATGAATGTAAAATATGGAAAAAGTCTATGGCAAAAATGAATTGGATTTTTATTTCCGGAACCAGAGGTGGGCAGGCACTCTTGAGCTCTATTTTAGACCAATTCACCAGTCATATTCACAGTAACACAAGGAGGACATTCATACTCCACTCAGCCACAGTGCACCCTGCTACAAGGTAATATTCATTCAGTGTAGTAAATTTTATACTCAACATTATTTTCCGTGTAGTGAAAAACAGAAACCCTTAAATAGTGGCCATTTCTAAAGGTCGACCAGACAGTTTATTATTGTTTTTTTTTATTAGGAAGCTTTCTCTCTGTGGTTCTTATGCTTCAGTTTCAATTTGATGAACTTAAAGACCGAGCTTCTATGGATGCATAATCAAATCTTCGCCCAGATAAACCTCTAGATGGAGTCAAAAGAAGTGCCTTTTCTTTGGCCCGGAAACCTTAGCCTAATGCACTCCGTCCAGCTCCAGGATGATTGAATCTTTTTGCTTCCTGTGAGCTACATTTGCTCTTTTATTTGTGAACCTTTATGATGTTAGTCTAACAGCTTATAGGCTAGCTTTCCACTCTATTTCAATTTACAGCTTTCTTCTATAACTCAGGTATAGACACATATGGTCTTGCAGCCATGTATAGCTGTATATTAGCTTCGATCACTGTAGCTGGATCCTCTGCAAATCATTTACTTCATATGTCAGAAAAAAATATATATTGTTGTCATTAATTAACTTGTGATATGCATCTAATTCGTTCATATGCCAGAAGCTTTATATAAATCCATACATTGGTAATAGTCAAATAACTAAATCTTAACAAGATACTGTAATCTGTATGATTGTATGATGCTAATTGAAAGAAACTAAAATATATTGACTGCAGTAATTGAATTATGTGTTTTTATGTGCTAACTGTGAAGGTGGATCTGCGTTAAACAAATATATATAAATAAAGCTAATGCCAATTCTAATTACTCTCAATGGTTTCTCATAAGAGGTGTCAAACCGTCCTGTCAGCTTAGGAAATATTACGATGTTTTCAAGGTTGGTGGAGGGTCAGATGTTATGTTGAAGTGATATTTTGAAATCAAGCAAATAACAGCCAAACAGTTATTGGACACATCTAAAAAAAACTAGAACGTTTATAATGTTTTAGAGTATTGTGTGTAAAATAATAGATATATGTAGGCATTGAAAGTGTAGCTAAACACCTGGGTCAGATCCATAGTAAACCCGTGGCTAAAATCTGAAAAATGCTCCACAAATGGGCAGTGCCTGGTGGAGACAGAGGGGCTGGGGAAGGTTTGGGGTGAATGTGGTGCGAGCCATGTTCTCAAATCAAACTCCTGATTCACTACAGGTGTGTGTCTGAATGAGACAAGGGCCTATCAGAGCCTGAGGGCCTGTGACACAGACATGTATATTTTTGACCAATAGGAAAATTGAACTACAGTATCCACTGTTTAACCTGAAGGGGTTTGATCTCTCAATGAATGAATTCTGAATGTTAGGATCTCGCATTGGGCACTGGCAAATCTAAATTGACTCTCGCGAATAATAATCGTAATCATAATGGTTGTATTTTCTATTGTATGTATTGTTTGTATTACAACCAGAGGTGGGTAGTACTCATTTACATTTACTCAGTTATATGTACTGTTACATTTACTTGAGTAACCTTTAAAATAAATTGTACTTCATAGAGTAGCTTTACTGAACTTTCACTTGTTGAGAGCTCAAAGTGTAATGGTGAAGCTTGTCCTTAGCAGAGGTGGGTAGTACTCAGTTACATTTAATCAGTTACATTTACTCAGTCACATTTACTTGAGTAACTTTGTAAATACATTGTACTCCATAGAGTAGCTTTAATGCACAGTACTTTTTACTTTTACTTGAGTAATAATATTTTGAAGTAACTGTACTCTTACTTGAGTAAAATCTTTGAAATCTAGAAAGAGTAAGAGTACTTTTACCCACCTCTGTGTGTCATGTAAGTATATATTAAAATATAAAATATTATTTACATTTTTAGTTTATCTTTTGAAAATATCAAAATCTGTTTATTATCTTTTTATTTTTTTTGCCAGGTTCTCACAAAATTCAACAAATAATGTAATGACATTACGCTCAAACAGTTACTCAGGACTTGAGCAGTTTTTTCACCAGTACTTACTAATTATCACTTACTTACTAATTATGTAATGAGTACTTTTTACTTTTACTTGAGTAACATTATTTTGAAGTAATGGTACTCTTACTTGAGTAAAATGATTGGCTACTCTACCACCTCTGATTACGACGAACACAATGTACTACAGAATTGTAAGATCATCACATTGTTAGCGCCAGTGTTGACATTGACTTGTTGTGAAGGCCTTCCATTATTAAGATGGAATTTCCCGCCGATGACAAAAGTGTTGGACAGGGACGTCGAGCTCTCATCGACTTTCCACACGCTACAATGTACGAGCCGGCCGTCCATGCACGGGGCAAATCTAAAAAGTGAACTGCGACATTCTCACCGTGAGATGATTAGGACATGCCATTACATCGCTTGAGATTTCACCTCCAGCGCTCACAGACACACACACACAAACTGCGTCGTAATGGCCCGGCCCAGCCTCACCAAACAATCACTCGTCTAATTGGCACTAACAGTTGAGGTATGGAGGGCACCTCTCTCCAGATGGAGTAATTAACCAACACATTCAGTTTATCCAGCCATCCGTCTCCGAGTGTCTGCCTCCGAAGGCATGAGACCAAGCGGGGTAATGGATACAAAATGCTCTCATTTCACTCCAAATAAGATAAGATTCTGTTATAGAAAGCTTCAATTGTTTTTAATTGATTTGATAGTGTGTCTCTAAAACACTATAGGGAGACAGATGTAATGTCTAGGTAAAGGTGTTGGCTTTAGAAAATCAAATGCTTTGCTGGTCTAGTCTATAATGAGATGGTATTGATTCAATCCACAGAAACACACTGATGGTGGTACACTAACTTTGGAGCTACAGTTGCCTTGAGGCAGACCATACCACATTTATGAGAAACTTAGACCCCCACTCAACACACTGGACACATGAACAGTAAGCAGGGTAGGTGATGTCTTGGCTTAGAAAACAATGGCAGCATGAATTAGCTGGAAAAGAACTGGACCCCACCATCTTCGGGTTAATAGATGTTGAACCACTGCCCCCTAAAAATGTAAAACTTTGTACAAAAAAACTTTAGAGTAGGATCCAGCAGAAGTTCATAATGTGGCATTGGGCAAGTGGAGCCTAACCTCTGTGCTGATTCGGGGCATAGAGTGTCCTTGCACACACTTCTACTCTGCTATCGCCCTTATTACTATTACACCCTAATCCTGGTCATATAGTGGTCCCACACTGCTCTATCAGCGAAAGTGAACATTCTTTTGATTACGACTGCTGAATGTGTGAGCTAAGCACAACATATGGCCTAATAGTCTCTTGCTAACCCATTTATGGGCAAGTTTCAGTAATGTGTTTTTTAGTAAGCAAGCATTTGCATTAACAAGTTGGTTAACAGAATAAAAATGTATGCTGAAATTTATTGACTTTTAAATTAATTTATGTAGAGAAACCAAGGGTTGATAAGATGGGTATTTCATGGATCAAAATTAATTACATTTGAATAATTCATCAGGGCTCTACAATAGAGATTTTTACTTTTACAAAATGACTGCTGTACAGCAAAAAGGTTAAAGGTCCTATATTATGCAAAATCTACATACTCAAAGTTTTGTTTGTTTAATTCGGGCATGTTTGAATATTTCATAATGTTGAGCTATAGTTCTGAAAACAGACAGACCCTATAAGTGATGTCATATATTGTGGCGGAGAGAAGTCTTGTTGCAACCACAGTTCAACAACATATTTCATTGGAGAAGATGTGTTAGGCTGTGAGGTGTCAAGGCTTTGTTTATATCATAGAAGAAGTAAAAAAGTGGTTAGAGTTTTTTGGAAACCCCCCAAAAACTGACACAAATAGTTTGTCATTGAGCCCGAGTGGGAGCTCCACACAAGAGCTCGTATTAGAGAAATGTTGGGTGTTTGAAGTTGCAAAACATAAAATGGTAACCTAAATGGATCCAAAATAGACTATGACAAAATAAGCATAATAAAATTCCTAATGATTTTCTGGGAGTCAAAAACAGTAACAACAGACATATTTTCTTTTACATAAAATATATAAAATGGAATGGGCTTTATCCCAAGGTTTTCTGCCACTACCAATTGAGGATACACTTATACCTAATGCATTTGTTTGTTTGTGCTAGAACTAACTTTCTCTTTTCTCTTTCTTGTCTGTTCCATCCTGCTGACTGTCTGGACTATGGATCAGGTGAGTACCATTTCATTCACTTTCTGCTGGTTGTAATGTCTTTAAAGGCTCCGATATACTCGAGCGTGTGAGTGTGGACTCGATGGTATGAGAGAATTAGGTTCTGGTGCATTCTGGTCTGTCGGACGTTAGTTGTAGATCACATGATGAAATTGACCTCAGCTCATTAAACAAAAGTAAACAGCTTTTTTGGGTCATCCAGCAAAATGACACTTTTAGCGCACTGGAAGGTCCGCATAGCTTCTACAACGTGAAGAGTTAAAGAGGTCAGGGCTTTCACACGTGCCCAGGCAGAAGCTTGGGACAAGGTTCTTCTGAGCTGTGGAGAGTGAGATGACTCTGCTGCTGAGCTACTTGGGAGGTGATGGGGTGGAGGAGGGCTGCTCGAATCTCAAAAACGACTGATGAATGGGAGACACGGGCGGCTTAAATATAGGTAGCTGAGCAGTGATTGGCTCAGTGGATACGGAAGTAGAATGTGATTGGCTGAGATGACGTGTGCTGAGGGACAGGACAAGGAGTTGAACTTCCACATTCATCTTCATCACCACACATTTTTTTTTTAAATAATCATGTGCATTGTGGCCATTCCCAGTATTGTGTTTGTCTGTGTGTTGTCAATGTGATCAAGGTATCATTGCAGATTTTATTGTGAAATCACAATTAAAAAAAAAAATCACCCAACATGTTCTCATGCCCATTTCGATTCAATCAGTGCTCAAAATCTAGCCAACTTTGAAGCATTACATTTCACACACAAAGACTATTCATGTCACCATCGATCTTGATTCATTACCATATCCACTACTGACACATCTGAACTGATTTCAGTATTCTACTCCATATTGACTAAACCCTGCCATTCTTCCCTCTGTATCTAATCTAGACTTACATATGCTCTATCCTCTGACTGACACACATTTCACTCTTGCATTATTCGTAAATGTGTTTTGCCTTGGCTTAGCGTTCCCCATAAATGAACAGCGGCTCTAAGATTAGCTGCAAGAATTTGACTGTTGATCCGGCGTCATGGCACCCACATCAGCGCGGCACCATCCAAAACCTTTCAGAGCAATGGGATTTTATCTTGGCATTGCCGTTTACTCTTATTGATAATACCCTCCACCACGGGACAAACAGAAATGTGATAAGATTTAGCTCGCAACAGCTGTGGCATGCATCTGTCAGATTTTTTTGCTTTGAAAGATGGCCACACGAATGAAAAGCTTCAGCTCGACTTTGGAAGGCTGACAAATCGGAGCTGATCTGTAGATGCATTGATGTCTACAAGGAACCAGTAGAGTTTTTTTTTATTCATGCAAGTGGAAGAAAATGCCTTAGTCAGATTAGCCCCATTATAAAGGGGGTGTTGCAGGATGTCACCAGGATGGGTAAGAATATGAATGAGTATATCTGAAGGGGTAGGCCAAAGATTGAAATGGCTTGACATCTACTTACAGTAAGCGGGATAGTCAATGTGGTAACGAAACTAGCTAAACCAGAAAAATAAAAGTGCATACATCGACCCATGGCAAAGTGGGTCACAGGCCAAAAGGTCTATTGTATGCTTGGCAACTTACTGACATAGTATAGTGAATAAATCCTATCCCCCCCATTGCCTTAATATATGTACTTACACTCAGAGACGCTTTACAATTACATTATTCATTCACTCCTCAGTCACACCCGGGTAGCCACAGCTGCCCTGGGGCACACTGACAGAGGTGTGGCTGCGCCTACCATCTCCGACCACCACCAAACACCAATCACAGAACCACATTCATAGATGGGCAATGTGGGTTAAGTGTCTTGCCCAGGGACACAACAACAGTACACGCTCGGGCAGGGATTCGAACCACCTAAGTGGTCAACCAGAGCATTTCCGGTTGACAACCGGCAATGGGGTGGGCAAACTGCGGCCCGGGGGCCACATGCAGCACTTTGGGCTTTTTAATCCGGCCCTCCCTCCAAGCATTTTCACATATTTTTTTTAATTTCTCACTCACGTTGTTATAACCTGCAGTAACCAGTTAACTCCACATCCACATATGTTTCACTGAGGTCTGATCGAAGGCTGTATGTCTCATCGGTCAGAAATGGTGCAGTTTACAAGAATACAATATCAGCCGGCCCACTGGGCACATTTTAAAACCCCATGTGGCCTTTGAGTCAAAAGGTTTGCCCACCCCTGGTCTAGACTAATAAGCAAATATGTAAAATAGACACTTCTACATTGTATGTTGATTTGGAATTTTTTATAACATGAGTACAGATTTTGATTACTTTGTCTAAATTCAATCAATGTCCTTGTATCTATAGAAACAGGTGTCTGGTTTAGGCATTAGCACACAAACATCAATGCTCATTTCTTCTTCTGAAACATTTACTGACTGCGCACCAGGATTTTCTGTCATCCCATCCTTCTAAACTCCAGAAACTGCCGGCCGCAACACGCTAGAATAAAAATGAGCCCGGATCTGGGACAAATCTGCGCTTTAGCGAAAGAGAGACCTAATCCTGCAAATGCAAATCCCGCGGTAAAGTGCCTTTGCCCGTCAAGCATCGAACCGAGTAAGACAATCAAAAGATTTTATGGGAAGAGGGATACAGTGTGTGAGTATGTGCACACAACTCAACTCCAGGCTTGAAACAGTGTCGGTATGAAGTGGAGCTCCAGGAGAAACCCTCAGAGATTTGCACTTTTCCCGGGAGGATGGGAAATTGGATGCTTATGATCGGAGGTAATGAGGTTAGCATGTTTTTTTGACTGCAGGGGGACGGGAATGGCTTGACTGAGGGTAGACTTCGCCCATATTCAGAAAGGAAGTATGTCATGATTGGTATACAAATCTTAGCACTGGCAAGTCCCACCAGGGTTCTTTTCAACATACGCTTCCCCCGGCTTTGTCCTATTTTTCCCCCCGAATGTGGTTCAGCGGGCCGATCATTAGTTTGACATTTTTTGGTCAGAGTACAATCGGTGTTTGAAGTCAACCAAAAGGGAGAGAGTTGCTTTGAGGTATCTCTGAATGAAGAAAAGGAACGGTTTGGAGATTGTTGTTGGACAAGTCAGTTATGGTTTTTTGGCTCTTTTATTTTGTATTATACAGTATATCCAGCTCCAGCTTGTAGAATCGCTTCTATAGAAGACACATGAACCATTGAACTCTTGCTCACAACATTTGCATTGGACATACAAAGAAGAAAAATATTTATTTGTATAGCACTTTTCTAAACATAGTTACAAAGTGCTTTACAGTGCACGAAAAAAAAAAGAAAATATATATATATATATACAGAACCAAAAGTTTGGACACACCTCATTCATTCAACGAGTTTTCTTTATTTTCATGAAAAGGCAAGAAATCCCACTTCTTAAACCTGACAGGGCTCACCTGTGAAGTGAACACCATTTTACCTCTTGAAGCTCATCGAGAGAATGCAGAGTGTGTGCAAAGCAGTAATCAGAGCAAAAGGTGGATACTTTGAAGAAACTAGAATATAAGGCGTATTTTCAATTGTTTGACACTTTTTTGTTAAGTACATATTTCCACATGTGGTAATTCATAGTTTTGAGTCATAGTCATGAAAAGAAAGGAAACTCATTGAATGAGAAGGTGTGTCCAAACACTGTACTGTATGTTTTGCCTGATTTTTTTTTCTGTGTAAAATACATAGGGCAGATACACACTGCTGAATGTAAAGTAAAACATACAGTTTATACATTTATTGACTCTATATATATGACTAATGCTTATTCTTTAATGGTGAAAAATGCTCCCCTTGAATTTCCTTCAGTCTCATTCACCCTTCCTTTACTATCATCCACCTTTTTCACATTTACAACCTGTTTACTCATCGTTAATCTCTTCATTTGCTGGGCTGCTGTTTACAATGGAGACAAAAGAGAAACACAAAGGCCTTTAATGCTTTTTTATGACCATCTTTATGCCTCATATTGTCTAAGAACCTGTCTGATCGTCTCGTGCAAATATTTCTCGAATTCATTGGCCTGTGGTGAAGTGCATCTCCTTTCTGAGCCCCTCATATCTCATACCACACTATTGTTCTGGAGGGGGTAATCATGGGTGAAATTAGTTTGGATAAGGTCTGAGGCTGTGCTGGGATTCAAAAAGCTATCTAATTACATGGTGAAGGCCCCCGGAGCAACAGACCAATGAGTTGTAGCCGTCTTATCCGGCTCTAATAAAGACAGACACATCCTGAACCCATCACTGAGGATTTGAACACTGTTATCAGCATCATGAAACACAGCCAGGTACAATATAGGGCTAAAGATCAAATAAAAATACATTAAAATGATAGATATAAAATAGTCCATGGTGGTTTTGGTGGCTTTTTGAGGGACGTCAGAGGTGATTTTAGGGCTCATCATAACCCTACCAGGCAATTTTGTCTTTGGTTTCCATCATTCCAACAAATATGTAAAATACTAGTTCATAAAGCTGTAGTCTGGAGGTTTCATAAATAAGAAGCTGTTCTTGACCAGTGGTAGTTTCATTTAAGTCCATCTCATGCGCGCTATATCCACATCAATTAAACATTTGACTACTATTGGTCAAAGCGGTAACCCACAAACAGTGATTTGATGTTGCTGTAGAGGTCAGGGTTGTGACAAATGACTTACTTTACATAACTTTAAACAATTTGTTATTGCATTTAGAAAACCT
>JAVQKC010094374.1:0-25789 GCA_036025475.1 Philypnodon macrostomus
CCGTGGGGAGTGACCCGGCCACCAGGCGCTCGCCTGCGTGCCCCAACCCCAGGCCTGGCTCCAGGGTGGGGCCCCGGTGACGCCAATCCGGGCGACGTAACTGACCTTGTTGTTGACATTGTCATAATGGGCTTCTTTGCAAATATCTAATGGTGTATAAAATTTTTTGAGACAATGTGCTGTGTGAGATGACATTGTTTTATGAGACTATAAATGTCGTTTCTAGGGTTTCAATAACCTCTCATTGTATTAAGATGATTTGAATTATTTTGAAACAGTGAAAGAGGTGTCACAGTTTTGTCATTATTTCTGAAGAGGTGTCCAGTCTCACAGAAGGTTCTAGTTAGAACCATTGGAGAGTGTGAGGGGAAATAAGCTGCCTTGGCGGAGGTCTGCGCTCTCCAAGTGCTTTCTAGTTACTGAATTATTACCTGTTTATTACCATATTATTACCGTCATGTAAAGTGCTACAGATTCCTTACCTTCACAATGTATTTACTACCATTTTATACCAAGATTACATCATTTATAATTGTATAGCTTAGTGAAACTGGGCTTAATAGAAAGAACAGAATTGTGAATTTTCACATACTCAAGGACTATGTCTGTATTAACTCTGCCACCCCCGGGTCTGCTGGGCAATGTACTTGAACCTGTCCACATTCTGCTGAAACCACTACAGAATCCCCGGGGTCTTTTACAACCAGGGCAATTATGACAATTTACATGTCACTGATAATTATAGGGCTATTGAGGAGGTTAACTACTGAATTACTAAAAGGGTAAGGAAGGCTTAATGCCACAATTTGTAGAAGTAGAAGTGGCTGAAATATCAGTTTCAAAATGTTAATAGTTTTCTGTACAGTTTTGCTTATTTTTAAATTTGTCACATAACAGTTCATGCATTTCGCCCGCATGTCTCCACTCACTGGTCACTTTATAATGTGGTCTGCTGGTGTAGCCCACCTGATCCATGTTTTCTGTTTTTGTGTGTTCAAAGATTCAACAGATCATGGCAGTTTGCTCACACAACTGCATCTCACTGGATATGCTATCGTTTTGAAACCATTATCACACCCTTTAGATGGTTCTGTCTGAAATACTCATGCTACTTCGACTTTGATCGACCCAAGCTCACTTGATGGAGAGATATCAAACCAATATTGCATTAAACATCACCCATACACTGCAGAAAAGACTAGACTTGAATTCAGAATGTTTTTACTGTTTAACTATTAGGCCTAGATTATTTGACTTCTGTCTTTCTGAATGGTTTCCACTGTTTTTATTATTATTTTTTAAATATTTTTATTAAAACCAATGGTCAGAGAATTGTCATATAAAAAACCTTTCCCCCTTTTTAAAATGTATTTATTTATTATTTTTTTACAAAAAACAAACAACATATATACATGTGCAGGTTTAGTTCCTAGTACAAACATACAATTATGCATACCATATACATGTAGAAAAAAGAAAAGAACAAGCAAACAAGAAAGAATAGAACAACCCAGACTCACCCCATCTCAGCCAGATATGGCCATTCCAAGAAAAATAATAATAATAACAACAACAAACAAGAATTACAACAGTAGGCACAGGTTTCCACTATTTTAAATCTAATCTAAATATTTTTTTCTTGAAATTTAATTGCCGATAATAAATGTATACCACAGTGAATGACTGCCTGTCATTAAATGGTGTTATAGGGACTTCACCTATTTTTGCAGACCATTACGTCTCTCCAGTGCATGTTCCAATCTGTGACCATCAGAGGCTGATTGCAGAACTACGCAGATGTGTCATTGTCATGTAAATAGGCTTGTCTCTATTACAGTGGTTCATGTGGCAAGGGGCGTGAGCTTGGAAAGAGCACATAAAAAGCCCTAAGATCAGGTTTAATGAGATGGAGCTTCTGACATACATGGCTATATATAGAAAACCCATGGATGTGCTGCTCCCTCTCCACGTACTGATGCACTCACTCCGAGGTGCAGATCGAGGTTCACTTAATCCAGTTTTAGCTAATCCACTCAATGCTACTGTCTCTGTACAGTTGGAGATCACACACAGGCAGGAAGCCGGCATTTCATTTTAATATGCTTCAACAGAAGATATGGTGGTTAGCACGGCGCAAAGGTCCTGAGTTTGATTGCTGGGTGTTTATGTAGAGCTGTTCATTGTGTCTGGGTGGGTTTTCCAGTTTCCCCCATCAATTTAAAATGTGGCTAATAGGCTAATCCTCCAGGTATTTTAGCCTGGCCAGCTGCGACTTGCAAAGATGTAAGTCTGGTCTCTTGTTGATTGAGCCGAAAAATTATTTTGCTATGGGCAAGGGACCAGCCCCACTTTTGAAAAAAGTTGGAAAACCAGATACATCCTGACCAAGATCCTGGCCAATATCGGCGTGTCAAAAATATAGATATTTTGATATAGCCACTGTCCATGTCTCAACTAAAATGTTTAATCTTAGAAGTGAACTGACATTAAACTTCAAAATGAATCCTGACAAAGGTTGTTTTTGTGCAAAGCTATAAAACACTGGAACATTGGGACATTAGACAACTTCAACAACTTCACTTGTAAATAATGCTCTCAATTCTGATCTATTGCTGTGACTCACCATTTTGAAATATACAAAATAAATAAAATCTTGCGTTTGCACTTGTGCCCTCTCCTGAACACTGTCACTAATAGTCAGTCTGACATTATCAGCTGAAGTTGTTCTCATTTTTCCTCTACCAGAGATTGTTAATATCTCCATCCAGAGACAAATTGACTTGCACCACTGCGTCTCCATGCTGTACAGCACACCATTATCTGCTGTTTTTTCACTTGAGGACTCACTGCGCTTTGCTTATTAAACTAGAAACGAGGACGGGATCTTCATTGTCTGTCACACGTGTAGCAACAGTTAGCTCTAAGAGGTGGCTTAATGATTTGATTTAGTGCGAGCTTGCTCATCTGATCCACAGCAGTTAGCGCTGAATGGTTCGGCTGTTGCACACACCGCCAGAAGCCAAGGACCGTGAAGTTAACTGAATGTGGAATCACTTTGACCCTCAACCCATATATCAAAATGTTAATCATTTTCTACACATTTTTCTACATTTGCTTTTTCACATAATATATCCACTTCATTCATTCATCTTCCTTTTATTTGCTTTAGCGATTGGATATCGGTGCCAACAAAGGCCAGGCAGCTGGATCGGTGGACCGGTGAGTGATTTCAATACAAAAGTGACTCATTTTGAGGGTCTTCTTGTCTTACATCTGGTGTTCTTTTATACAAAGTAAAGAAGGAAATGCCCATGACTTTCAGTTTTACATTGGTATCAGTGGATATCGACCAATCCCCAAAGTCCAGATATCGGGAATCTGTATCGGGACTGAAAAAGCTGGATTGGTGCATCTCTAGTCCTTTCCAATGTTTATTTTCCTTGGGCCAATTTAAAACCAGCTTACCTATCATTATGTGTTTGGACAGCTGGAGAGAACCCACAATAACATGGAGAGGACATGCAGACTCCATTCTGAGAGATTTTAGGATTGTATATGCAAGCTTCTTTGCTAAAAATCACCCATAACAAAACTCTCATTATGAAAGCGGTGGAAGCAAGTTAAACTCATGCTTTCACTAATCAGATGGCTTGCGTGGTGCATGAATCTGGAATGGTTTGTCAGAGATAACATATTCATTCTCATACAGTCATTTCTATGCTAAATGCGGCCTGTTATGGACCTCTGTGTCTAGTTAATATCTCCGACTTCCATATCCCCTCGCTTTATTGTCCTACACGAGTTGCCCTTGAAAGCTCAGTAATGTTTTCCATTCTTGTCATGTCTGTTGAAACATTTATGAACCATAACAAGGTCCCCTAATGGGAAGCCTGTGTATTGAAATGAAGCCCCCTGTATGTGTTTTGGACGCAGCGGGGTGTCTTAGTTCCATTTGGTCGCTTCATCTCATTTTCCTACCTGTGCTGTTGCCTCAGCGATGGCCCGGCGGTGGGCTCGACTTCGGCTACGTCCTTTCAGAGGTCACCGCGGTGTGGTCACAAATCTTCATGCATGAGCAAAGACGCATTCGGCCTCATCAGTTTAAAATGTTTGGAATTAACTGCGCCTGCCAGGGGAAATTCTTTTCAATCTTGGTTTTGGATTGTGTGTGCTATACAGAGACTATTTCATCCTTGGGTTTACTTGAAAGAAGCCAGTCCTAATGATGTTAAATTCATCTTGAAGAATTTGCTGAACCAAATTATAACTATGTCAGGTTTAATCTTCCACTGGGGCGTCTTCCTCTTCTCTTGATCCCGCCGCACTTGAAGCTAATGGCAATTTTATCGATTCAAATGTGCTAAAGTCATCTGTCATATTAATTGACGTTCTGTGCTGCCTCTCCATGCATGAGCTATACCTGATCCTTAGGTTACAATCGAATTTAGAAGTCTCCATTCAGTGTATATGCTTGGCTCTATTGACATCAAGTCCTGTATAGATAACCATACGCCGTCATAAATAACAGTGAAAGAAAATCTAATTCACCAAAGCAACCGCAGATGAGGTAGACTTTATGGTTAGTTTATGGCAATACAGTATAACAGTCCTTCAATCTTAACTGCCACAGATCAGGTGAGCATGCTAGCACTAAATCAAAATATTAGGAATCAGAGATTGGATCATGGAGCACAAATCCACTTTTACCGCAACTAAAAATGTAAATTTGACTACCGGATCTGTGAACTTAAATAATAGTTTCTCTCACAGTCATCTTGGAGAATTATCTTACCAGCACCAAACAAGTACAAGTATGTACAGATAAGGGGTGCCTATTTTACAATCCTTCCTGGGGAGGTGCTCTAGACTAGTCCTACCAGCAGATGGTCTCAGAAAAAACAGTGTCTGTGGTGTTGGACATATCTGCTTCTTGGCTGTTAGTGATGTAAAGATGGATGGATGGCTGTATGGCCCATAAACTACTAATTCATAGCCCTTACGTTGATAAATTGACATTACAATATAAAGTAACACAGTGGTTACACCGAATAAGTAATCCCTTCTGGGTAGAACAATGAAGGAATCTTGCACTTTGCATTATAGACCCGAAGCTGTGAGAATCAGAGAATAGTGTTCCTATTTTAACAAGGGGCCAAACTAAACACATTAATTATGATGATTTGGTTATGTTATGGTTATTGTCAAATTAAAATATTAGCTTTACGATCTGACATTTTGTAAAGTAAAGAATAATTGGACATCAAGTCGTCATAAATAACAGTGAAAGAAAATCAAAGTCATCAAAGCAATCGCAGATGAGGTGGATGGTTAGCTTCTGGCAATACATAAGTCATTCAATGCTAACTGACACAGATCTTAAAGAATAGATATTAAAGAATAATTTGTGGTGAATGTGGGATACATTCTGAGCATAAACTGACAAACTATTGTGGGAGTCTGCATTAGTGTTCTTGTTAACTAAAGTGTAACGATTAGGAAACTAATTGTATTTAGCTCCTAGCTCAATGCTAGTAATTGTATGCTAAACATGTATGCTAATCGTCGGTACATATGCTAATCATGTGTTCCAAACAGCAGTTTATGCGTTCTTTGCATTTTTTTTTTTGTGGTTAATGCTAATTTGTCTATAGAAGATGGATAGAAACGTGAATAAATTTGAACAGTAGATGGGTTTATGTGCCATGTGATATGCATTAGCAGGACTTGGGTATGTAGCCTAAATGCAGCAGAATATGTTGAAATAGTCATGTTGCAAATGTGGGTTACCATGGTTCAGTGAATGCATTTGTATTGTCAGGTAGCACTGAAGATTTTATACACAGAGGGGGCAGAGTCACAATGGTTAATATGTGTAACCACCAACTGAGTGTGAAGATATTATCACATTTTAATATGGCAAGATCACATTTTTACCAGACGTTATCACATATTAACAAGGTAAGATCACGTTTTTTTACCAGATGTCATCACGTGTTAACAAGGTAAGATCACGGTTTTACTAAATGTTATCACGTTTTAACAAGGTAAGATCACGTTTTTTTACCAGATGTTATCACGTGTTAACAAGGTAAGATCACGGTTTTACCAGATAAGATCACATTTTAACAAGATAAGATTTTACCACATTTTATTATCATGTGTTAACAAGATAAGATCACATTTTTACCAGATATTATCACATTTTAACAAGATAAGTGTCTCGTTACAACAAGATACAAAATTAGCAAGTTTTACGGTATGCTAATTTATCATGAAATTTCAAAATACTAAACATATCTTGTAAAAAAGAGATCTTGTTAACTTGTATCATGTTATAATGTGAAAACATAGCTTGTTAAAATGTGATACAACTGAAATGATGGCATCAATACTAATAAAAATGTCCCTTGTGTATGGATACATTCATTTTAAGTTTATTCATTCATTAGGGGACAAGTGTGACTGCAGCCCATGCTTAAGCAGAAAAATGCATGATGGATAAAACCAGGATGCAACCAGAATATGTATTACATATGGGCAGTGAGCAACTCATTTAGCAAATACCCAACCAGAACAGGATGCAACAGGAACAGGCTTAAAATGAAACTGTATCAATCAATAAAAAAACAGCCTCTCAAATACTACCAGTGGCCCCTGTACCAGTTGAGAGTTGAGTTGAGAACCACTGATGAAAATAATTTTGGGGCTGAATTTGGGTATCCCTTGCAAAATGTCTTCCTAAAGTTGCACTACAGAAGTGCTCTGATTGCACGGTACATCCATGATCTAGCTATATTCTATCAGGAAAATGTGATGGGGCACAGCTATTTTTAAGTTCAAAATATTAAAAGCCAACTCCAACTGCTGCTCGTTATTCTCATACTTCCTGGTTTGTGAACGTGTGTCATACATGTGTCGATCTTGTCATTATCCAAAGTTCATGACCAAACTGTCATTTACAGTCGGTCACAGTGGGTGCTTACAGTGCAGAGAAGGTAGCTGCGAAGTGATTTTTGTTTGTCAATTCGTGATTTTGTATTTCAATAACGACATAGATTTACATTTACACTTCCAGAGGCATCATGTTATAAAAGGCTGTGAGAGCGTGGCGTGGGAGAAAGCAATGTTTGTGACCAAAAAAGGTGCTTGAAGATTTCTGTTGTTTCTGTATACCAACAATCATTTATCTAAAGATGCGATGTGAAGAATATAATGGCGCTTCTGAAATGCTAAGACGTCGATACGGCGTGCAGGGGCAGCGGGCTGTGAGCTGCTGTGGGTGGACTCGCAAATGTGTTTTTATTGATCAAGAGACCAATGCAGGATTATCACATTTTGGTACAGCAAGTTACAGAAATGTGCTTTTTAATGCATACAGGTGTTCAAGAGTATGTTCTTTCACACAAAAATACAGCAGCAAAAATATATAGAGATAGACATTTTTAATCCTTTATTCCTTGGCCCATTACTCACCCTCCCTGGACATTTTTATCTTTCCGGTAGATAACCAAACAGGAAACAACTGTCCCAAAATGTCAACATGGACCACTGCAAGAGGAAATCTATATTTTCACCTGTAGTGTCAAGAATGTTCCAGAATCGTTGAATAGAATAACAAAATGCATTTAATATTAGTAAAATATGGATTGTTTTGGTAAAGAAATTACTTGCATTTGTGACAGCTGTCTGTTATTTTGCTCCCAATCAGCCCAATTGTTTCTGCCCACTGTGTTACTATCCAGTATTAGTTTTTTTTTTCAGCATGGTTGTAGTTAATTAATTACCCTCATTTCAGATTACAGCCAGAGTACAGCCAGATTTGAATTTGGTGAAATATACAAAATACTATTACTTCTGATATATCGAGACCGCAGCCTGCAATATTGATACGATATCAATCAATCAAGATATATTGGAATATCAATAGTTTGTCCCTCCCAACAAGGGCCAACAAGACATTGACATCCCTATTTTCTTATCTCCATATTTTAGCATATGAAACCCCATTCACGCTCCAGAAGAAGCTTCCTATTTTGACAGGGATGAAGAAGCTTGAGACGCCAGAGAGCCTAGTGTTAGAAGTCCGAGCTGGCTGTTTCAGTTCAGCGTAGTGTGGGTCATAATTCAAAACAGAGGCAGCAGACTGGAAGCGATGCATTTCACACCACGTTCATATCGTCGAGCATCAACGTCAAGCCTAATCCCAGCTGTATCACATCACCGAAGCTGTGCCATTTTTGGAAATTGCGGCCGAGTCTGAGTGAAATGAGCTGGCTTCCACGGGCTGCCAGGCTCACTACCGCTCACTACAGTGCTGATTAGGGCTGGCCGCACTGACAAAGACGTGGAGAGACCAGTGACGGGAGGACTTTTTCCTATACGGCTAATCAGAACAGGCTCTGACAGATGTGTGTTAGACATAGAGAGGCCACAGAATTGCTTTTGGTAAGTCTCAGACTAGAGTCAAGATCCTTTATGGGAATGGAGAAAGGTACACTAGTGCAAATCACTGATCAGACTCACAGAAGATAACACTCTAGCAACTAACGATTATTTTGCTGATCTTTGGTCAGCAAATTACTGACACAGGGCAACCCATATAATAGTAAGCCGCATAACCTACCAGAAACAACCAATTGATTAATCTGTTGACTATTTTTTACAAAATTTGAACCCAATGAAGCTAAAACTATGCCACTTGAGCAGCAGACCTGGGTGAAGTGCAACCCTTGACCAATCCATGTCTGGCCCTCAGAAGTTTACAATAATCAACACATATTATAGGAATTGTACTGTTTAATAGCTAATTTGGAGGAGATTTAAACCCTCAATTCACATTTGTGTCTCATGTTACTGATGGCAACAAACAGAAAATGCATTAGTTTGCTCTGTCAATATTGCTTTGGCAATAAACTAGATTTGCTCTACCACAAAAAACACTTTCTCACACTGTGTTTCATAAAAGTTAAACTTAAGAAGACAGTATGAATTTTCACCAAAGAAAAAAAAGGTGTTTAATAATTGTATAGTGGATTCTAAACTGAGTCGTTTTTATTGCACAACAGTCCCCCGGTCCCATGTGTGGCCCTCGGGGAAAAAAATAATTGTCCACTCCTGGTTAAAGAGCACATTTACAGACAGATGTTTTTATCTGATCAAATGGCATGTTTTAGAGCCTGTCTATTTCGATGAATTGCTTCAGCGCTACAACAAACTATACACATTTATGCACGAGACATGTTCGAGACAGACCTGCTGGAGTTTTAACTGAGCTTCAAAATGATAAATGACGTGCTGATGGTGCTGTCAGTATGACGGAAACCACCAGGAACCACCAGTATTTAGTCATTTGAAAAAAAGAACCAGTGTGTGGTTATTCTCTGGGCATGACTTGTTAGATCAGCCAGACAGGTTCAAAATTATAGAAAGTTCTTTTGAACCAAATATAGGATTTTTAGTTTATGTATTATGTTGTTATATCCCTCACTACAATGATGTTTTGATGATAGTTAAACGCTTCAGACCAATGGTGTGAAATGTGACATAAAACCACAGCTAGAAATAGCAGAAGAATTTACTTTATAATGCTACAACTGACTTTAAAATTATTATTATTTATTTTCAGAGATCGGCAAATGAAGCCTCGAGAAGCATTTGAGGGTTTTTCCTGATCGTTTTGGACAAAGATTCGAAGCTGTGAATCCAAAAGTCATTAGTAAGTGGCTTCTAGTGACATCTAGTAGTCTAACAGAAACACATTTCATGTTCATGAATCTGATTTGCAGTTCTTTCCAAAAGACGGTGATGGCAATTGGGGGGATTTGAAGCCTCAAAGCAAAAACATCTTTACTGATTTTTTTTTTTTTTTTTGCACTTAGATGGATGGGAGTTTATCGACTTTTATTGTCACTGCAAAAAAGAAAAAAAAAAAAAAACAATGAAAGAAGTCATCTGAATTTTAAGACCTAGATTATGTGATGTTTTAATGGAATTCTAACTGGTTTTAATGTGTGTGAAAAAAATATCTTCATTCACCGGCAGAAAACTTTGCTTGAAATAAGAAATGATTTTTGAAACTAGTCGGAAATACATTGTCAAGAGATGTGAATTTGTTTTGCAGTGTACAGCTGTACTTCCTGCATCATAATTATAGGCGAACTGGTGACTCAGAACGGCCCTTAATGGACAATGTCCCTTTTCTAACACAGTATGCTGTCTGTCAACCACTTGTCTTGTTTTGTCTCGGCCTGTCTTGTTTGTCATCGCAGTGGTGAGAGGAGTGATGAGTCCAGTATGAAATAGCTCAGCTCGGCATTATGGGATATTGATGACGTAATTGGGGTGCACACAGTGAAAACTAGACAGAGCATATGGGCTTTTTTTCTTCTTAGGGACATGATTGTAAAGGTTGTAAATTACATTTTCAGTGAAATTGAGATACAAAAATTAAAGCTTATTATGATCTCGCTTTACTGCCAAAGTTCCAAGTAACATTCATTATTTATTTATCAAAAACAAAAGCCAACAAAAGGTGTCTATATGATTCTATACTATATATATATAGTATAGAATATATATACATTCTATATGTATATAGAATACATATATATATATGTATTCTAATGTGGAAACAGCTGTCATGTGTGACTGAATAATTAATAAGCAGATGTCTTTGCACTGCTCATTGCCTGCACTGACATGTATATATAATACTTACTATATATAACTGTTGCATTTCATATTCATCCTTGTTGCTTTTGCAGTGCACTGACATCCATTCTGTATATTTTCTAGTAATGTAAATTATGTATAGATCTATTTTATTCTATATTTTTGGTATATTTGAGACTTAATTGTTTCACATTTACACAAAGTATCACAAAAAAAATTCTTGTACTGAAACCTGTTCACTTGCATGATAATAAACCCTGATTGCAGTGGCGCAGTGGGTAAGCATTTGCCCAGCAACCAGAGGGTAGTCTGTTAGCTGGTAGCCAAGCGTATACTGTCGTCGTGTCCCTAGACAAGACACTTAACCCACTATGATGTGGTTGTGTGATTGGTGGCTACACAAGTAGCTTACCACCACTGAGTGTGACTGAGGAGTGAATGAATAATGTATTTGTAAAGCGTCACTGAGTCTTGAGAAAAACACTATATAAAACCAATGTAGTATTATTATTATTATTCTGATTCTTAACACTTGGGAGAGAAATTGTGGACCTATTTTGGCTCTCCTGTAAAGTTGGTGGAATATTGCTCTTGTTATCTCTTCTGTTGCCAAACCACATGTGTAAAAATGACAGCATGTCACAAACTCAATCTAAAATAGTTGGCAGCAGAAGTTTCCAGTAGTGCCTGTAAATGATGAGGCCGTGTTGTATAAAAACCTCCTGAATGTGTTTTCTGCTGCACAGGTTGTTTTCCACCTCGGGCCCGGTGCATGCTGGGATCAGCCACTGCTTCCTTCATCTGAGCAGGGTCAACAGTTGACTTGATGCTCGGCGGTGCTTACAGCTGCTGTAATATGGTGTGATCATTAGTTACAGTGTGTGGAACCAGAGCAGAGCCTCAGGTGGGTGTACATACGCAGCTTCTATAAACAGGCTGTAACTGTGCTCTGTGAGTGTGGTGTGTCCTGACAGACTGGGCTGTATGTGTCTGCCCTCAGTATGTCCACCGTATGTCATTTAGCTGCTATTTTAGCCAATCTTTATTTATTTTTTTCTTCATTTTAAGATTTTCAAACATTATCCATTACATAAAATGGAGACAAAGAAATGGAACCAGAAGGTCAGTGCGTTCCTGTTTTGTGTGTCACTTAATGTTACCAATCGAAGAATTGCTAAATCAATAAATCCTCTACTTGTCTCTTGGGATTAGAGAAACTAATCCCAAGAGACAGGTAGTGGAAGTAGACCAGTAGAAGCCCAATATTTGGCTGAAGATTTTATGGACAAATGTAAGTGCAAGCAAGTGTGAGGCTACTGTGTATAATGTAAGACCAGCTGCACACAGAATCTGAGAAATATTTAAGTTTTTAGGGCAACTGATGGTGGACGCTGGTTTGTTTGTGGTATAGACTCAGTTTAGACATTTTGAGTTAATCCTGGTTTAGTCCTTGTTCATTCCTACTTTAAAAATGTTTTTTTACCCCGTCAGTTGCCCCATAAAGGTGTAGTCTGTAAGTTTCCTAGAATAAAAAAAATTGAAAAAAAATGTTGTTTTTTGACTGATCCTGTTCTATTATGTAAAGTAGGTAATCTGTCATCATTTTGAATTAACGTCAATCCCTCCCCTGGCCTCTACAGCATCATCAAATCAGATTTCGTGAGTTACCATTTTGACCAGCAGTATTTCAGTTTTACTTTAGTCCCTCACCTGGTCTCTAGAGACTACAGATGTACTACTTTACACCATAGAGTAGGGTCAAGTAGTCATTTTTTTATATATATATTTTTTTTTTTACTTAGTCTACACCTTCAAAATGACCATGTCTATTTACCTGTACTCCCTGACACATGCTTTAAATTTTGGCATGGGCCGTGGTTTAGCTCAGTCGGTAGAGCGTGCAGTCCATATTCACAGCCTACAGTGCTTGGCCCGGTGTCGTGAGTTCCAATCTGGCTCACGACAGTTTGCCGAATGACACTCCCCACTCTTTCCCCTGATGTCCTACCAGTCTACTGTCCTATCAAATAAAGCCAAAAATTGGCAACAAAAAAAAATTAATTAAAAAGTCTAAAGGCATTGGGTGAAATTAAGATGCACCAAATGAAAGCTGTTTATGAAATCTCTTTGCTGCCAAAATGTAGCTGTGTGTGTTTATTTAAATAACAAATACTGAATGTGTCTTTTATGCCCACATTTATCCACACTACTATCAGCTTTCTCCCGTTTTTCATTGTCATTGTATACAAAGCTAAGGTATTGTCTATGACCTCTGTCGGGAAATTTGTTCTCGGCATTTGAACCATCCTTCCAGAGTAAACCAAAAAGAGTTCCAGGAGAAACCCACCTAAACATGTGGAGAACATGCTTCGCCAACATGCCACCAGTCATAACAATGTCATTAGTAGACCCATGGATCATAATGCTTAAAGCTCATGACAATGGTTATAATAGTTTTAAATGTTGTCTTGAGCAGTTGCTGGGCAGAAGCTGGAGACCCTTCTAAGATCGAAATCATGATTACCTTGTGGGCACGTCTTAGCGTGTTGATAAAGAAAACCAGAGTTCCCAGACAAAACTTAGAAGCGAACGGGGAGAACCCACAAAATCCAAGTTCTTCAGTAGGTCATTATTATTACACTTTAGTCCCTCCCCTGGCTTCTATGGCAACATCAAATCAGAGTTTGTGGGTTACCACTTTTACCAATAGTAGTCGAAGTTACCCCACTTTGCATCATAAAACAGGGTCAGCTAGCCAAGTTTTTTTTAAACATTTTAACCAGTCATAGGAATAGCCCTGTCCTCAACCACTATGGTTTTAGTACATCCTGACCGACTGGACTCTACTGTGTCAGTCATTTATCTACACCACAATCTGCTGCTGTTACGGCTGATATATCTGACAGTGATCATCTGGAGAGCTACTTAGCCTATTTAAAAGCCTGTTTAAAAGTCTATTGTCGCTAATGGGGTCCGGCAATAAACCAAGAGTAAAATTAACAGCGCTGCTTGTAATGCTCTCTTTTTCTTGCCATTGCCAGCTTTATGGAAAAAGGGAGTACAAATGTCATACTCTGGTAGAATACAAAGATTTAGCGATATGGGCTAATTACACATCTCGGTGCTCAGAGCAGATTGTCTCAAGCCATTTTCTGCTTTTTTATTATGGCGTTATCTATAGTTAAATCAGGCATTATCAAAATGTACATCATTCGCAAAAAGCCCCCAAACAGACCATTTTAATTTGTTGCTGAAAACACCTACGGGCAGTTTCAGAATTAGCAATTAACCTTCGATAATGGATGTTTTTTTGTGTTAGGGGCAGGGAGGAAAATTGTATCAAACTATGTATTACATGCTATGGGTGTACAGAACTGCATCAGATCCAACCACTTTGTTAGTTACGAACGGAGACCTCTTTTATCTCCACATAACTCTATATCAAACCTTTATGGACTAATGTGCATTAAATGTCAGCAGTTTTATTCTCTCGGTATTAAAAACATTCATCTATATTCTATTGCATGTAGAGAAGAGCTTATACCATTTTGTCAGCTGTTCTTAAAGCTGTAGTTTCCCAAGAAAATTGTTAAAACATAAAATAAAACAAATGCTTGACCAACAGTGGCCGAGATTTATTATTGACTCTTAACGGTTAAGCACCACATTATTTATCTGTCCTCCTCACTCCAGATGTCCCCACAAGAACCCTCTGCTCAGGCAGATCAATAGTCTATGCACTTTTAAGAAACATCTAAAAACATTTAAAAAAATGCTTTTGCCTGTTTTTAAGCTCTAAATTTGTGTTAATTTGTCTGTTTTTATTCTTTTTTATGTGCGTGTTTTTGTTTGTGTTTATGTGCATGGTTTTATTTGTGTTTATGTGCGTGGTTATATTTGTGTTTATGTGCGTGGTTTTATTTGTGTTTATGTGCGTGGTTTTATTTGTGTTTACATGCGCGTTTTATTTGTGTTTATGTGTATGGTTTTATTTGTGTTTATGTGGGTGGTTTTATTTATGTTTATGTGGGTGGTTTTATTTGTATTTATGTGTGGTTTTATGTGTTTATGTGCATGGTTTTATTTGTATTTGTGTTTGTGCGTGATTTTACTTGTGTTTATGTGCGTGGTTTTATTTGTATATGTGCTTGATTTTATTTGTGTTGATGTGCGTCGTTTTATTTGTGTTTATGTGCGTGGCTTTATTTGTGTTTATGTGCGTGGCTTTATTTGTGTTTATGTGCTTGGCTTTATTTGTGTTTGTGCATGGTTTTATTTGTGTTTATGTGCGTGGCTTTATTTTGTGTTTGTATGTGGTTTTGTTTGTGTTTATGTGCGTGGTTTGTTTTGTGTTTGTGCGTGGTTTTATTTGTGCTTACGTAGGTGGTTTTATTTGTTTATGTATGTGTGGTTTTATTTGTGTTTATGTGTGTGGCTTTATTTGTGTTGATGTGCGTGGTTTTATTTGTGTTTATGTGCATGGCTTTATTTGTGTTGATGTGCATTGCTTTATTTGTGTTGATGTGCGTAGTTTTATTTGAGTTTATGTGCATGGCTTTATTTGTGTTTTTGTGCGTGGTTTTATTTGTGTTTATGTGCATGGCTTTATTTGTGTTTATGTGCGTTGCTTTATTTGTGTTTATGTGCATGGCTTTATTTGTGTTGATGTGCGTTGCTTTATTTGTGTTTATGTGCGTGGCTTTATTTCTGTTGATGTACATGGTTTTATTTGTGTTTATGTGCGTGGCTTTATTTGTGTTTATGTGCGTTGCTTTATTTGTGTTTATGTGCATGGCTTTATTTGTGTTTATGTGCGTGGCTTTATTTGTGTTTATGTGTGTGGCTTTATTTGTGTTTATGTGCGTGGCTTTATTTGTGTTTATGCGTGTGGCTTTATTTGTGTTTATGTGCTTTTTATAAACAAAGATAATTATTATTTACTTTAGTCCCTCCCCTGGCCTCTACAGCAACAGCCAAGGTTTGGGCTTTGTCGTACAAGCTCTGTTTGGATGTTGTTGTGGGGAGGGACTAAAGTAAAATGTCATTATGACAGAGCTACATCGTAAAACAAGGTCCATTTGAAGCATGTTCTTTCTTATAGGAAACCTCCAGCCTACAGCTTTAAGGCTGGCTAAGAAGGTCTTCAATTCTCAGACTCAAAACGTGTGTGCAGATTGCATGTTTTCCCTGTGTCTGTGTAGGTTTTCTCCACATACTTGCTCGGTACTCCTGATCAGCATCGTGGAGTCTTCAGGCACACACAGTGGTTGCTATACCTTCTGACAGTTTGCCCCTGAGGCTCTGGAAGAATGGTTCACATGCAGAAAAGAAAATATACCTGAATTAAATTAGTTGTTTGGGGTGTGTGTGTATGCATCAGTTAGCAATCTTTCAATCAAATTATTTTTTAAAACACTATTACATCCATGTGAATATCATATTCTGCGTCTGACAGGTGATCTGACCTTATACGGCACACCATTCAAAAAGTGTTTTCTGAATAAAACATTTGGTATTTCCGGAAGGACAGCTCGACTGCCGCTGTCATTCAGTCTCAAAGATAAATGTCAAGAGATTCTGTCAAATGGGTTTCGCATGTTCCCGTTTTTAGACACTCACTGGTCAAATCAATAGTCCTGACAAAAGCTACTTTGCAAAGCCACAGTGTTGTGTGCTGTGGTATAATATTCTCATTCATTTGCCAAGAGATTGTATTACCCAAATAAGGCAAACAGAACATTTATTCAACCAGCCAACACTATTTGATATACATGAGCTGCACAAAGTCAACTTATTTAGAATCTGTACTGTAAAAGACAGGAAATCTATTGCTAGCATACTCTTAAGTCCAGAAGTCAACCCTCAATGCCAAAGAGTAATATCCTCCAGTGACAGCTATAGCTCAAAGATATAAATGATTTTTTCGAAGTGGGAATGAGGAGCTGACAGTCATAGAGGAGCTGGTATGTGATTGCAGGTAATGCAGGAAGCAGCTTTGCAGGCAATTCCACAGAACACAACTACCGCCTCCGGTTTCCTCAAGGACAAACCAAATGAGGCGTGAAGCACAACAGTGAGTGAAAAGATGCTCAAATGTCCAACTGCTGAAGAAAGAAATCTATAAATGGGATCAGGCTTGTAATTCTGATTAAAATGTAATGCTTTGAATAGTAACTGGCAGCAAAAATGTAGTATGCTTGCCCACGCCAAAGGATTTGCCAATATTGTTCAATCTAGCCAAACTTTCCCTCTGAGTTAACCCGTGGCCAAGCTGTTGTCTTTATCTGTGTGAAGTTGTTGCTAACGACTTTCTTTTACAATCTTTTGTAATAGTTGCTTGTTTCAATGCTGCTATGCTGACATGCCCAACCAAGTGTGCAACCCCTAAGAAACCCCCAGGCCCCTTTTGCAGATCTCAAGCCAGGATCTTGATCAAGCTGAAGGATTGGACTTTTATGCATGTAGGGAATAGTCCCCCAGACACAGGGAGAACATACAAACTCCACACAGGAGGAGTCAGGGAATAGAACCTATCATCTATTAGTGCAATCATCAGTCCACTGAGGGCGTCCCTAGTAATTACCCAACGCTTCCTGTTTGTATAGAACATTTTCAGCTTCTAAGCCCGTTCTTTACCATCTTTTCCTCATGACAACGCGATGAACACTCGTCACACGCGATGATTGTCGTCTGCAGCAAAAGGTCATGTGGCCTAATGAGATTGACCCTGGTTGCTCTAGGTAACAAACAGGTAGATCAAGTGGTGTCTCGATTCAGCTATAAAAACCCTGTGGATGCGTGATTAATTGCCATAGCTTTAAATCAGCAGTCAAATGTTCCACACACTGACAAGGACCAAAGACGACCAATACCAAGGTTGCACAACCAAATTAGGACAGAAGAGAGCTGCTGTGACTTTGAATGTCCTGTCATAGTGGTTACCAAGATGAGCATGTAACATTGGCTCAATACAAATAGTTTCTATAACCTTTACAAGCAATGTCATGATTTCAGCGGACATCAGTGCCCCCCCTTTTTTAAATCTCCAAACTGGGTCACCAGGCATTCAGAAAAGTATCTATAAAATTGGTGTCAGTAAATCTGACCAAAAGTGGACTTTAGACAGCATAAGAAACAATAATTAGTCCCACAATAAAGAAATTGGAGGGCTGACGCAGAGACATACACTGACAAACATTCGCTTTCTCAGTCATTTGGAGGAATTTAGAGTCACCAATTCTCCTAACACGTTCATGTATTTGGATGGTTAGAAAAGCTAGCGTACACGGAGCCCACGGTAACACGGGGAGAACACGCATACTACTCAAGCCTTGCTCTGATACTGTCATATCTACCGACAAATAAGTTGCACTGTTTGGCATTCTGAATGGAGGAATTGGCAGCGGTAGCAGTGGGTAAGTTGTGTTTCATAGAACATAATAAAAAATTCAGCATTTCAAAAGCATCTCTCAAAATACCCACCTCATCCTCCACCGAGTGCTAAATTTAGTGAAGCTCAAACAGTTTTGGGAATCCACGACGAGTCTGCATCAGTCAAGTGTGCTAGTGGTTAAAAAAAATACAAATAAAAAAAGGTCTGCACGATTTTAAAGGTACTGAACTCATCATTCAAAGGTTATAGTGTATTTGCCCATAGCAGAGTGAGAACTGACTATTGATTCAATTATAACACACAGCCATCACACAGAATACATAAATGTTCTATAAGATAAGCAACACATCTCTGAACATATGCGAAAGTCTGTTTACATTTATCTGCAAAGCTCAGTGGGTGGTATACTAGCAAACACCATTCTTTTTGCTAAGCATCCATATTTCCTTGTGTAAAGAGATACATTTTTTTCACTTTTCTCATACCCTTAATGAGAGGATCTGGGTTGGCAGTTCCACTCCTGCTTCAATCTCTTCATAGTGCAGTCGTGTCCTTGGAGAAGCCACTTCATCTCCATGTGAATGCCCAGTAAGTGGTGTACTGAATGGTAATGTCAGCTAACACTTTTTTGCTAAGCTAACAATAATAATGGATTTCATTGTGCTTTCCAAGGCCTCATAAAAGCACTCAACAGTCCATTATTTGTTCACTTCACACTTGGTGGTCATCTTCATCTGAAGCCACAGCTGGTATACAGACACATGACCATCACTGCAGCATTCACATTAACAAGCAAGCGTGAAGTGTTATGCCCAAGGACCAAACAGCAATAATTTAGCATGGTATACCAGCTCCGCCTACTTTTTTTTCAACAGTGGGACATGGTGGGGGCTGGTATTTTGTGTATGGACCAACCACGAGCTGTTTATGAGTTGGCCGTGTCATATACAATTGTGACTTCCAGGCTGTGTGTATGCATGTGTGGCTTTTCAGCGTCATGTCTGGTATTTCTGATCGGTTTACCATACATCATAATCTCCACCCTTGAAATTTAACGCAATCAATGAGAGACCAGACTAACAATCTTAGTATAGAATAAGAACAGTTAGTGCGGCAGGAATCGGACCACCAACCCTTCAGATATGCCATTGCCAAGCCATTTGGTTCCTTTGCCAAAGTACAGAAATATGGAAGCTTTAAGCCTCCTTCCCTTACCAAAGAGGCTTACTGTTTCTGTAAATGTCATGAATGGCACTCCAGTTGACATCTGCAGTCCGCCTATCTGAATTAACATGTAGCTTGCGACTCACTCTTCAATTGTTGCACAGCGTGACGTAATTTTCTGCAAAAATTACTGCGTCGGGCGCTCACGATAAAACATTTATACAACTCCGGGTTCAAAGACGTATTGCATAAGCTTATAAAAAGAAGACCAAGTCAAATGTGTGCCATCATTAAAGATAAAGGTACCTCCTTAGCGTCATGTGCTTACTAGACCATACTGGTAAGGCTAGTGAAAATTAAGGGTGGCTAAATTATTCAAACTGATGTATTTTTGGATGCACTAGAGCCAGGGATTGTAGACTAATGAGATAAATTATATTACAGAATCGAAGGGCACGAGTGGCCGAGTGGTGTATATGTGGTTTCTCATGTTTTGGGTGAAGAAGTGCTTTTTTAGGTAGGACAGAATGATGTCTATATTACGTGAATATTTTCAATAGATTCAATAATATTGATCATCTTCTTGAATTAATCTTCTTTCACCTATTCTCAAAGGGGTAGCAGGTGGCTGGAGCCTATATCCAAGCAACTGTGGGCTATAGGCGGGGTCACTGTTGATTGTGGCCAGGTAGTTCTAGGGCTGACATAGAGACATATACGGAAATTTTAATCACTCTCTTAGAAAAGCTTTGGACTGCTGTTATTTACTGTATATAAAGAGTTTTCTTTTGTATGTATCTACTAGAGAGGGGCTCTTCTGCTCAAAGGGGTCAATGTGACACAATGCAAACCCACTGATGAGAAGAAGTCTTCATATTTATTGTGTCCACCACTGAAAATGTTCTAAAGTAAACCAGTCTCCTAGAACTCCTTTAATGACTGGTTATCAGATCTACAATTAGAAGACTTTCAATTGTATCTGTTCTTGTCAGGTGGTTAAAAAAAAGAAAAAGATCATTACAAAAAAACAGTCTTTTGTCACGGAGATGGTCGAGACTTTAAAATTACTACTACTCGCTGCTAGAAGATTATATAGTCTCCTGAAATAGAACTGATAAACAATGGCAATGCATTTGATGAAGTAATGGTGGGTGTTATTGTGGTATTGCATTGCTGAAAAGAGATAAGACTTGAACTGGCAGAAGGATGTGGCCAGTCTTTAGATTTAATCCTGGTTCGGAATTCTTTAGACTTTGTTTAGTCTCAGTTTAGACCTGGTTTAGTCCTGGATTTGTCTTGATTTAGATCTGTTTAAGTTCTCATTTAGACCTGGTTTAGATCTCATTTAGACCTTGTTTTGGGTTATTTTAGTCTTGGTTTAGTCTATCTGAATTAGTCCTGGTTTTGTAGTTGACCCTACAGTGGGCCCCTCAACCTCCTGGTCCCCAGTTTAGTAGCCCCAGCTGCTCTGCTTGATGCTACGCCCCTGAGTTGATGGTATGCTCTACTGCAGTTACTTTTTAAACAACCACAAACACTAAAATAGACATCAGTGCGTTTTCCAAGCAGTGTATTGTTCCCAATAAGAGACTTTTTTTCCTTTTGTATTGCCACATGTTTTTGCACGTGTTGAGTTTCCAAGTGGCTTCTCTAACAAACCAAAGTGGGCACGATGACACACCACACAACTCAAACGATGGCAGCTTTTCTTCTAAGACGCAATTATCCTATTCAGATTTAGTCAAACAAAATGCGCCGTCTACCATTGCAAATCATGCATTATGTAACTCTAGCGCTCTTCCGACCAGACATTTGGGTTTTCTCAACAAAGCAGAACGAAAATATTGAGACAGGGCTATTTCATCAGTTTGGAAGCTGTTAGCGAGCGTGTGCCAAAGTGCCGGGCGGGAGGGCCAGTCAGTCTGCCAGAGTGAATAATACAGATGAACCCTCACAATGGCATGCCTAAAAAAGAGATGGCTTCTTTTTCTCAATGCATGCCACATTTCATGAAAAAAAAACTCTTTTTGATTATGCCCTAATGACTCCTGAGGCCAAATGCTGAGATGATACTGGGGCATTGGAGTGTGCCAGCACGTGATCTCCCTGTGTGGAGTCATGTGTGTGCATGTCCTCCCCATCTTATACTGTGTGTTTCTCCATGTACTCCAGCATCCTCCCATAGTCCAACACATGTAAGCAAATTGATCAATCTAAATTGTAGTGTATGAATGTGAATAGTTGTCTGTGTGAGTCTTTGTGTCACCCAGGGTAAGAGATGGGTAGAGTAGCCAATCATTTTTTCTAGTCAGATTATTTTGTTGTAATCGACCAAAAAAATAAAAAGATAATAAACAGATTTGGAATATTTTAAATATTTTCAAAAATTATTATTATTATTTTTATTTGTATAGAAAATACTTACTATTGAACACAGATTTAACCATTTTCTTTATTGAACCACATACTGTATTTGTCCAACTGGAGCTATCCCAGCAACAATGGCAAAGCAAAGACTCTTGTCCTATTCTATACAAAGATGTTAGTATCTCGTTGATTTCATTCAATTTCAAGGAGTTTACGATGTATAGTAAATTGAGCAGAAATGCTAGACATGACACTACAAAGCCACACACAGCTTGTTGTTAACAAGGAAGTCAAATGAGCAAAGTCTGACATTGCCAACAAAAAGATGCTGCTGCAGCTCGTAAATCAGTCTGTCTTCAAAATCGCGGAGAAATTATTCGCTATGAGCAAGGGACCGGACCCCCCTTTTTGATAAAAAATGCCGGCTGGGCTGGTATACCAGACTACCTTATGCTGAGTGCTCTCTGAACAACGGCAATGCGGTTGCAGGGCTAACACAGAGAATTGCACATCTCACATTCATTTTAGACCAATTCTCCATGTATGTCTTTGAGCAGTGGGAGTACCCACAGTAACACAAAGCGGACATGCAAACTCAACAGAGAGAGATAATAGTCAGCCGAAGGATTAAACGCACAATCCTTTTACATTTTTTTTAAATATAAGCATCTATGTGGATTAAACTGTATGTACAATGCTTTTTTATTACATCAGCAGTTTACAGTATGGCCTGAGCCAGAGAACACTTTATGCCTGAGGTGGTTTAATAGACTGCTCCACATTTAAACATGCAGTGATTGGTAATGCTGGCATGAACACTTAAGCCACAGTTTCACAGTATGGCTCTGGTTGGTTTCTGCATTTTGACTCTATAATAACATGTGTTTCACTGAGCTGACTAATATCTGCCATGTAAACAGTAGCTTAGTAGATTAGTTATATTAGGACATTCAGTAGGATGCAAAAGTCAACTGATCTATTGTGCTCCACTCTTAAAGGAAAAATAAAGCTAATATTAGTCAGAAAAAACAGAAAATATTGTGTACCTGTTTTATTGTTTGGAGCGTCCTCAAAAATCAACAAAGAAAAACAACTTCATGTGTTACTGTGCCACTGTTGGCTCTGGTGCATGGTCTGAATACCTCCACTTACAAGGCTGGCAATAAGCTATAATGGAAAAATAATGAATACAATTTTGTCCCTCCACTTGTCTACTCCACAAGTAGTTTCGACTTCAGCTATAATAACACTTTGACTATAACCATAATTTGAATGTCTCTACGATACTTACTGTGGATTGCACTAACAATACTGTAAATGTATCTGGGTGTTTTGTTTGCTAACACATATGTATATTCAAGCATACATGCTGGATCTCTGAGGGGCAAATCTACTTATTTACAGTGTGTTCACAGTATTAACAAGCTAAATGTAGCCCAGAAAGGCAATCCCACTCTAATGATCTGCATGTGAAAAAGCTCAGAGCAATTATCTGGCACAATTTCAGCATATGTTATTGACTAATTTTACTACAAACTCAAACGGGATGTACAACGTATTACCCACATCCTTAATGGTGAATAATGGGGATCCGTTTGCATATTGGTTTCCATCTGTCGTTGAACTGCCTGATGTCTGTCGAGTTGGAAAAGTGCACTGTTCCCCAGCATCATTCATTTAACTCAGAAAGTGGTTTCAAATTACCATTTTTTTACACTTTGGCTTGTGTTTTATTGATATTACTTACATTCAGTGACTAGTGGTATACTTATAGTCTCAAACACTTAAAGGGGGACTCATTGCAACTCCCTCTACATTGGCCACTACCGGCTGGGTGGTAAAGAGTTGTCCTCGATTTGTCCACGCCATACAACTGGCATAGCTGCTGGAGTAACGAACTTTCAAAACACCTATCATGGTCAGAATTGATGCGGCTTGGGACCAGGGCAACTGTAGAGGTCCTTTGGTGTATTCTGAGAATACATCGGTCTGATCACTAAGACATTTTTTACAACGCTTCAAGACGGTTCCTTAAAAGTTAAACTGCAAAACACCAGGTCTGAATCCGTTTTGCCTGTGCACTCAATTTTGCAAGACAAAGAAGGGAACCGAAATAAGCTTTATTTACCCCACAACTCATTTTAGTTTATTAAAGCTGCACTACCTGATATTTTTCCCTTGTAACTGAGCAAAAAGATTTACTGGGTCACTGAAAAATGCAACTTCTGTGAGACTCTCCGTGGCTGTATTTTTTTTAGAGAATAAACTCTTTAACCAATCAGATGCTTTCACAGGACAGGAGCGCTCTGATAGTGTATGCGCCCAAAATACCCCAATTTTAACTTCATTTATTTATTTTGGGAGATATTGTCATGAGATAGAAGAAATAGTTATTAAAATTGTATTATATCACGTCAACTAGCCGTGCTAATGCTAGCTGAGATGCTACATCGTCTTACCTGTTCATACATTGGCTTTCGAAACCCTCTAAAACTCAACAATCCCAAAGCAGGTCCTATATTAACTCAATTACTGGCTCTAGTTTGCGCTATTTTCTGGCGTAGCTTCAGTGTAGCGGCCGGCAGAATGTAGCGCGTTTGATTGACAGCTAGTCAGCCAATCAAGTTCCGTTTTCTGAACTAAATCACTATTGGCCAACACAAATCGGCAGCCAGTGCAAAATGCATAATGGTCTATAGGACAGGGGCGGGACTTAGACAAAATAATAAATATGACAGATCTTCACATCATAGAAATACTCAGAAAGTTGCACAGTTTAACTGTATGTATAATTTAGTAGTTACACTAATGGTACAGTTGTGTTGGCAGTAGTCTTTATTATGTTGAGATTGACTTTGACAGACACTAGTTTTCAACCTCTGTAATACCTTTAAATAACAAGTTATTTAATGTAATAAGATATTTAAAAAAAAACATTGAACATTGGAGTAACCAAGCTTATTTTTCAAACAGGAACTGTAGCGTAAAGTCATTGTAGATAGATGATTTTGTATTCATGTCAGCAGCAGCACATATGGAAACAGGAAGTAGGCCTGACTACAGGCAAGATAATATAATGTATAAATCAACTCATTGTAGTGCACAATGGTTCCATGTTGTTTAGGGCCACCTTTCGTGAATGTTTACTACATCTTGCATGTGTCCCCACAGCAGGTAAATAAGCAGATTGGGCTGGTGAATGGGGTTGGCTCTTTCATTGGGGTATGTGGAGTCTGCATGTCCTCACTGTTTTAATGTGGGAGCTTTCTGGGGACTTCTGATATGCATCTGTTAAAAGAACTGGTAAATCTAGTAGCTCCTAGTGAATGAATGTGAGTGAATGGTTATACGTTTCTGTATATCTTCCTTGCATATAACAGTCCACATTGTACCGCATAGTTTCTGGTTATGCCTGCAGCCAAATGTGACTCCTGCCGAGCATAGGCAGAAGAAAAATACATAAATAATTTAATAATTGTATTTTTATTTTACCACATTTTTAAATCCATTTTTTATTTTTAAATGAAGATTTTAAATTATGTGGGTCTAGCAGAAAAGGTAAGTAAATTAAAGCATGAATCCATTAGAAATAATAAGGAAAAAAAACAGAATAAAATAGAGCCACAACAAAGAGTACAAACAGCTTCACAGGAGCAGCCTCTTGCACAGTGTGGGCTGGCTTCTTAGAGGGCCCCCTGTAGCTGATGCTTAGTGCACCGTTGCCTCTAGCTGTATGCCCTGTGAGCAGATATAAATGATCTCACCAAGTATAACATGCATTTCACAGCGGATTCACACGCTAACAGGTTCAACTTACTTCTTCAACCATCACTGTCATATCTGCAACGAACAGACAAGACTTAGGGGACACTTTTCAACTACATGGTGCTAAAGTTTTGATGAGATAAAATATGTCTTAAAACAAGGACTTGCCAGTATTTTTTTTTAAGCTGTTCTTTATAGACCCTTTAAAATGGGTGTCATATGGAATGTTTAAAAATTCCAGAATGAGGGGGACTGGAGCAGTGTTTGTGGTGAGGGATAGAATAAATTTGAGCATATAATAAAAAAACTGAGGACTTGTCCAGTAAAACCTAAAAATCAAGAGTTTTGCCTCCAGCCAAAAGTCTAACTGTTACTAATGTGTACATTAAACAAACATTCAATGTGAGGTACATTCACTAATGTTCCCTA
>JAVQKC010094402.1:0-7500 GCA_036025475.1 Philypnodon macrostomus
GGGTGTGACTGTGGAGTGAATGAATAATGTAATGTAAAGCGTCTTTGAGTCTTGAAAAAAGCGCTGTATAAAACTAATGCATTATTATTATTATTATTATTATTATTATTATTATAGCCTATACACTTGTCTTTGCTCTGTCTAAGCCTCTGACTCACCTATTCATCATTCTGTCCATTAACTTTTTCTAAATCACCTCATAATATTAATTCCCATGATGCATCACAGCTTCGGCTACTCTCAAACCTCTGTACATCTGTTATGTTTATGAATGTACATCCGTCAGCTATCTTTAGCCCAACATAGCACTTCATTCAAAGAAGGCACTAATCACCATTTAACACCCTACCACTGCAAAACACTGGTGAAACGCTGGTAGTGCAAAACTGTGGATCCTCAACATGCTTTTTCTCAACATGGTGTGATTCAAAAGAGTCACTCACCAGTTACAAGTGGTCTGTACATTACTCAGGTTTTGTTGTATGTTTTGAGAAAGTGTGAGAATTTGGAAGTTTTTGTTTCTGGAGCCTTCGAAGTAACAATACATTTACTTTAGTACATGTTTTGTACTTTCCAAAAAGGCACTGAAATGCTTGTAGTACAAAACTGTGGATCCTCAAAACGAAGTGCTTCTCATAGTGTTTTTGAAAGAAGTGCTATCCACCGAGAGAAGGACGAGCAAGTGAATCAAATCAAGAGGGAGCCAGTGTGAAATACAGGCAGAGAGAGAGGGTGATATGTTTGGAGAGGTCTTTTCAAGTGGCCATTTCAGCTGTGCTAATTGATAATGCTCCATGACTAACGCGACAATGACTGGCCTTTTTAGTCTCGCTAGCTGGAAAATGGTATTGTATAGTGATTTCTACAGGATTTCAAAAAATGGGGAGAGGTGATAAGCTCAACTGGGCATCAATAAATTGTAGCTTGTGAGTGAGGCACTAGCGCCTAAGGAAATGTAATCATTTGAAAAATGCTATCGCTGAAAGCAATACTTACCACAGCTGTTATTAGAGATTAAGCTGATGCAGAGGACATGTGTAATATGTAAATGTTGTGATGGTAATGTGCTCTGAAACAACAGAAAGAGAATGTTTTCTAATATAGTGTCATTCATGCACTTCTTTTGAGCTGATCATTGACATGTTATTTCCCCTAGTACATTCTTCTACATTGACACATCATTTTTTATTCTTACAACCCAGTCAATTTTTGTTTAAATAATAGTTTTTTTTTTATAGAATATAATTTTTCTTCTTGCTGGTTTTCTATTAGGTACAATATTTGTTTGGTAGCATTAATGGAATTTTAAAAATCTGATGACTGATGTTCTAATACAGCAATCTCTTTTTTTCTGCAGGTTGTTCAGTGCAATCTTGGAGCAGGCTACAAAGGGAGATGGGGGTACTCCGATCGGAGGGAAGGCTGCGGGCTTCGATGTCAAGGCTCTAAGAGCATTCAGAGTACTCAGACCCCTCCGACTAGTCTCTGGAGTACCCAGTAAGTACCACGAGACATGTAAGAAGAGGAAGCAAAGACAGAAAAAAGCTGCCCGGGGGACCAGGTGTGAGTTGTGATAGGGTGAGCTGGAAGATAAATGAACCACAGATTGGGCTGATATTGGGGCTTGATATGTCACACACGCACGCACACGGACACACACATAGACACGAACACACAAACGCACATTGATATAGAGTGCTCTCATCCTGTGACACATATACTGAGACCGTAGTAGCACTAGATGGGCTGTCTGTCAACCTGTCTTTGCTAGGGGCGACAAAATCAATAATCCAACTGGCCTTAAGACAGGAAAGCAGTGTAGATACTGTGAGTGTGTTAAGAACAGGCCTTTGGTCATTTTATTATTTGGTCAAGATAAGGTCAAAATACTTCCGCATCCTAATCACGTTCTTGTGTGTGTACTACAGGTTTACAAGTAGTGTTGAACTCCATAATCAAAGCCATGGTTCCCCTCCTCCACATCGCCCTGCTGGTCCTCTTTGTCATCATCATCTATGCCATCATCGGCCTGGAGCTCTTCATGGGCAAGATGCACAAGACCTGTGTGAGCGGCCATTCAGGTACGAGCACAACTGAAGACAGAAGGGAGATGAGTGAGCTTTTCTACACTCTCAAAGGTTGGCCCGAATACTTTCTAATTCATTTTACACACAGTTAATTAAAACTGTTTAAGTCTTACAGTAAGTCTAAATAAAATGCTGTGGAGTGAGAGGGTTCTGCTGCTGAGGTGGTGATGGGGCAGGGGAGAGCTGTCTGAAAACACAACTGAATGACAGAAGATGAGAAGGATGAGTCCTCCTGAATGTTATAACATGTGTAATATATTGAGAAATGAGTTGAAGCGGGTTTCTGCCTTATCATCACCTTAGGTTGAAACTGTTTGTCTAACTTTTTGACCATAGTTCTAAATTCTATACTATACGAGTTCAGAAAGCTCTTGTACCTTAAACAGTTTAATGAGCCCCTTCATTAACTATTTAGAACATCATTTAGCTTTTGTACTATGAACCAGTCGAGCTATAATTGAAACAGCCGTGGCCATAAATGATTGAAGCAGGTTCCACTAAAGCCCTTAAGGTATAAATGGACGTGAGTGTTGTTATGGCGCTGCTATGGATCCCTTGAGAGGCATTAGCTTTGGACTGTATAAGTGCTCAGTTATTGTATACATGGCCCTGGAGAGCTTGTTTGGTATAATTAGTGCAGGACTTTTCCACATTGATTTTGTTTAACTCTTTTTTTTTCTCTAACAGTTTAACCTGTGTTTAACCTGGGTGAATACTTGATCTATTTACACTCTGACTTGTGTAAATACTTATTTATTATAATTTTTTACTTTATGCGTTACAGACTCCTACTCACTGTACAGTACTTAGATTTACAGTAGCTTAATGTTTTCAAAAATGTGTGAGTATTTGTGTGCCTTACATTGTTTTCTGTGATCAGCTTTTTTTTTATTGTCACCGTATTATTTGACAAACATGACTACAAAGTAACCAAATTGCAAAACCGATTCTACAGCTTGTATTTGCCATTATATATTATTGAACATATATATTACGTCATGAACAATACCCTCCCCACGGATCCAGAGCCTTAGCCAACCATAGAAAGTTCCAAATATGCAGTGTCTAAAAACATTGATTTCCAAGCCTCAACAGAAAGACAATGTGTGTGTGGCCACCATTTTCTTCGCTGCTGTGTTGTAATTTACTTTTATTACGGCAACACTAAAAATAGTTTGATAAAAAATCTTTATTAGTTGGAGTATTCTTACTTGTATCTGAGTAGTAATATTATATCTAAAAGTGTTTGTGATTTCAGGTCTAAATGCAGAAGAAAAAGCAGCTCCGTGTGCACCTGACGGGGGTTATGGCCGACACTGCTCACGTAACGGGACAGAGTGCAGAATGGGGTGGGAGGGGCCCAACGATGGGATCACCAACTTCGACAACTTTGCCTTCGCCATGTTGACCGTGTTTCAGTGCATTACTATGGAGGGCTGGACAGACGTGCTGTACTGGGTGAGCCGGACACCATAACAGTTTGTGTATGCGTGTGTGTGTGTGTGTGTGTGTGTGTGTGTGTGTAGTGTGTAAGATAAACTTTCTGAGACTGTATTAGCATTTAAATTATGTTAGCATTATATTATAAAAAATATACTGTATGTCTAGTTCTATCATTTCAAAATGGGATTTATTTATCTAAAGCTAACTCAAACCTGTTGCACTCGAAACAAGAACGTTTGCTCTCTTTGGCTCCCCCTCTGGTTGATGCCTAACATTGACATACTTTTCAACAGAATATGTAGTGAATGCTTGTAAAGTTTTTGCCAATAAATACAGTAATGGTGAAGAAGGATTTTACTACTCCAGTTTACCCAGTGATGATAGAAGACAAGACAAAGGCAGTTGTCCCGTTAACAATGAATCTGTGTTTCCACTCCTTACATAGTGTTGCTTTAAATAGAGTATCTGTCACTTTTTAATACAGTAATTATAATGTAATTATCCCAAACATCTTTCATAGCTTAATTTTCTCCCTATTTTGTGTCATCAAGATGATTAAATGTAATTGTTGACAATTAAGTTAGTTATAATTAGTTATTGTTTTCATGGTCTGTGTGTGTCATTGTGGTCAGTTATATTATATGTGTCACATGACACAGAAGCTCACTGGCTCCACACCCGTCTACCACTGTTCTTTACTGAACCCTTCTATAACTTGGAGTTCCACACAAGCACCTCATCAATAAATAACACTATTAGTTTTTTACAAGAGCTCGATGCAGTCTGCTCCTCAGTAGATAAACAGGGGCTATTTATTTGGTTAGTTATAAATACATGTCATTATAGAAAACACGTTTAAATTAATGTTGAACTCACAAGATCCATTAGTTTATTATAGGCTTTACCACTTTAAACAGATATTGAAATGTTAAAACTTTATCTTTATATTAGCTCATTCATGCTAGATCAGATGTGGCCAAAGGTATTACTATGTACTGTTCTAGAAGTAAAAAAAGTAGAAGTATAAAAAATAGTAGTATATATATATATATATAAGTAAATGCACATATATACACTTGAGCTTAATGAGTTTTTTGACGCTTGTCTGTGGCATTGTGTGAACCATCCTTTGCTAATTGTTTTTACTCACAAGCACTGACAGCCAGGCCGTAAACGTTTCTACAGCTGTTTTAATCCACACTTTCTGATTTCTCTCTAACGCTTGTTTCTTGTTTGTCCTGTACTGCCCCCGTCCCACTGTCCTCTTCTTTGCACCTCTATCTTCTCCCTCTCAGATGCAGGATGCTATGGGCTATGAACTGCCATGGGTCTATTTTGTCTCTCTCGTCATCTTCGGCTCCTTTTTTGTTCTCAATCTCGTTCTGGGTGTGTTGAGCGGGTAAGAGCTTACTGTTGCCATGTGTGTATGTGCGTGTATTTTATAATGTAAACAGCCTATGCAGCATGACTCTAGACCACAAAACACAAAAATGTACAGTATATGTGGATTGGGTGTTATTTTTGCTGCTTTAGATCAAGCCCTGGTCGGCCAGAGGCGTAAATAATTCACCTCTCAGGTCAACCAGGGTAGAAACAATCCATGTAAAAAAAAAAACAATCTTCAATTGAGGCATATTCTATAAATATACTACACTACACTACAGATTTGCTGGAGTCCTGCTGCATAGTCTAACATAACCTAATTACAGTTCTTTTTTCCTACACTGGTTAGGCCTGGTTGGAGTCAGTCATTCATAATTCATATACAGGGCCATATCTGACAACAGTGCAGAAGTACCACCTCAGAATAAGAGGAAGAAAACTGTGCTTAAATGAAATGGTCCTAGTAAAATACTATGAATGATTCTTCATCCAGGCACGGGTCAGATTGAGGCACTGGCCCCGACTCTAACACTAGTGCTTCCTTTGTTTGTTTTACCCCACTCCTCCCTCTCACAGGTGAATGATGCTGTAGGGTACAGGTGGCCTTGGCTGTACTTTGTCACCTTAATCATCATCGGATCCTTCTTTGTGCTAAACTTGGTTCTGGGGGTGTTGAGCGGGTAAGGTCAGGGGTTGAAGGTCACTTGAAACTCTCTTCATGCTTCAATGATTTTATAGGGCTATCCTCTTGACCTTTGCTCAGGGACAAACAAGGTTGTTCTGCTTATGGCTTTTGACCCTTGACTCACGCATGTTATGATACAATATTCAGTTCAGGTTCAGTTTGCTATATACAACCATTCATAAGGGCAATGGACTTGGATGTAAGGATGTGAAAAAGGATTATTTAAACACTAATAACAGCCACAGGAACCTTCACACAGGTCTGTTGGATCAAAGTCTTGTTATCTAAGCCCAGTATGACTCATGCAGCATTATTTTATAACCTGCTTCAGATGTATTTTTTAACTACTCTTATTTTTTATTATCTGATATACATTTGACACTAATATAATTAATTTGATCTAATAAAGAAATACAATGTGTGATTAATATTGTCGTTAGGTATGGTATTGTTTGAATAAAACAAAAACATATCTGCACCAATATTGCCTTTGAAATAATAAAAACCCACTATAATTATTAATTTTATAGACCCTTTAAACTGTTTGAGAATAATTCTGAACATACAATGAAAAAAATATTATGGTCATCAACATTTCTGTAAAGACTTGTCCAGTAAAACCTAAAAATCAGGAATTTTTCTGTCACTAATGTTTCCTAACCAGGCTCTGACATTACCTACATGTAGCAGAGAGGTAGTGGCTGATGCTAATTTCTCCATTGAAAATGTATGTGTCTTGTCTCCAGTTGCCTACATTCTGGAATTCGCAACTTTCTGTTTACAAACTTTGAAAGGGTCTATAGGCCTACCTTAAGGTTTGCGTACTTCTAACTGACAGACCCGAATATAAAACTCTGGATACCTTCAGTGATGTGACAGCAGTGTTCTGTGGGTAATAATAGAGGTCTATCTGGTCCAAACAGCTCGAAGGGTTTGGGCCTGTCCAACTCTTTGTCTGACTGCTGACTAATGATGCTGTCAATGCACTACACAACCTGACCTTTTACCAATGGGGCTCTCGCTGCAGTGTGTGCGGCTCCGGGATTGGCATAATAACAAATAGCTAAACAGAAAAAAGGAGGGAAACCGAGAGACCGAAATATCAGGAGTGACTATGATTGTCTAGAAATAGTATAAGGATAGACATACGTAGAAACAGACAGGGTGAGAATGCAGACAGCATATGTAATGAATACAGATGATATGATCAAAATGTTATCACACATTTTTTTGTGTTTCTGCAAATCAAAAATTGTGCTGTCTTAGCAAACCAACAATCCAATAATACATGACATTATACTGCAGTCAAATATTCAGAAAACGGAAAGAAATGGAAATCGTATTAGCCTGTAAATCCATTATTTACTATTATCTCATTATATGGAAAATAAATTCATATAATACAAGACAAAATAAAAAGTATTTGGTTTGAAGCTGTATATTATTCACCCTTAAACCACACCATATAAGGATGCATTGACACCACTGGCAGTTGGTCCAAGTGCTCATTGATTTGTATTGTGACTGTGGCTGAGAGCTTCTCTGCAGTCTGTAGGTGTGATGAGATGCTCTATCATTTCTCTTGTTTTCATAGATCCACACTGACACACATAGACAGACACACTGTAATGGTGTTCAGACCAGTAGTCTGGTAGTCAAAATCAATGTGGACTGCACATGGACATATATACGAGTTTATTTTTAAACTCTGAGCTTTTATCTAAAAATAACATAAGACATGACAGATTTGCCAACTTTACAAACTGTTCAAAAGTATAAATAGAAGCACCACACAGACCTCCTGTCAAGTTTGTGCATAGCAAATATACAGTACAGGCCCCATGGAGTCAAACCAGGGATCTTCTGGTTTAGCTCTTATTTCTCAAAATGGCAGGTAAAAAG
>JAVQKC010094402.1:12500-26505 GCA_036025475.1 Philypnodon macrostomus
TCAATCAGTTACTTTAATTCTGAGTTACCATAGTGCCAGTAAAAGTGATATTTTTGCATTCATGTAAAGCTATAAAACTGTAAAGGCTTTGGATAAAGACAGTGTCCAGCCATAGTGAGATAGCCCTTTGGCTTCAGACTCATTCTGGTGATTGTTAAGGTTATGTCCCACTCTGTTTAATGAAAGTCACTTGTTTTATGGAGCAGCGTATAAAAGAAAAGATCAAACGAGTCCGAACAGGAATTACATACTGTATTTAGCCTGTGTGTAGTTCAAGGTCGTTATGTATGTACAGTACGTAGACTACTGCTGTACCATTAACCCAAGCCTGTTAATTCATCCTTCTCTTTATTTCTTTATCTTTTTCTGTTTTCTCTAACCCTCATGTCGTCCAGTGAGCATGCCAGCCAGTGAAAATGAATCCGTCAAAACAGACAATGCCCCCGGGGGAGACATGGAGGGGGAGGCCTGCTGTACCCGGCTAGCGTAAGTACCTCCGCATGTATCTCTTCTTCTTCTCCTTTTCCTTAGTGCACTAATGCTAATCCTAGGACAGACTACATCTCTTTACTGTGGCCGTACTTAACACTGTCATGTAAGTCTACGTGTGAAATCTGAAAGTTCCGGTCTCTTTTGAGATGCAGTTAAGAACATTTAAGAACTATCTGTGCCCATTGTTTTTTGGTGCAGTATACAAAAGACGGGAATACTGTAAAACAATGTATGTTCTTTGAGGCTATTCGAATACAGTTAATTAATTATGAAGATTTTCCGATTTTTGGATCTAAGGAAGAGCTGTATGTCATGGTATTGTTCTATTGGTGCACTACACAAATAAAGGGATACTGTATGACTATTCTTTCATTTTACAGATATTCTTGTAGCTATCAATTTAAATACAATTGATCAAAACAAAGCCTTTGAGAGATTTCCATATGTTTTTTCCTCATAAAGAAGTGGGGCATCTGTCATAACCACATCATAAACTTCTCTTCTTCTGTCCTTCTGCCTTTTGTCTTCTTTGTGTGTGCTGGTGAAATACCTCCTCTTCCCTTCCACCGGGGGCGCACCAGGAACTGACACATTCTCTTCTTTTAATTTTTTAATTAAACAAGTGGTTATTTTCGTGCAGGGACCCAAGGACACACCTTCACACACACACGCACACACTTAAGCACAGCACAATAGATCGAGCAGTTTGAAGGTGAAGTCGACCTGAGTCAGACCACAGAGGCGGATGATGGCGCTCTGCTGATGTCTGTGCCGCCATTGTGCAGCTTTCGTCCTTTTGTTTTGCTGTTTATTTGTTCTTAGTTCAACGCAAATTGACATCTAAAAAAGTAGCAAAAACTTTTCTGGCTTTACAGTTTAGCGACAGAACACAAACACTTCTGAATCTTGTTACATAAATATAAATGTAAAGTACAAAAATGTAAAAAAGTACAGCCCAATGAAAATGTAGCAGATACCTGACCTTAAATATATAATTTATCATTTCTAAGCTTACTTTCAGTCCATACATTTGGGAGTTAGTGAATTTGTTCCATGCATCCAAAAATGGTAAACCCTGCAATGTTACCACTCAATCCTGTGACTGCAACAAGTTTGGCTGGGGGCATATGCTGGCACTATTATGGAGATAAGACTTCTGTGGTTGCCAGTTCTCTTTCACATGGAGCCGAGACAGTGCTGATGGTAGAGTGACTCATAATCAAGACAGAGACGTGCTGGGAGGAGAACGGTTTACTGTTAACCTACAGTCGTGTGGTACATTAGACAGGGCTTTTTATTGCTTCAATCATTTGATCAGCAAAAGTCTTTTACTATTACTTTATTTAGACTAATTTGACTAGTTAATGCTGAATTAGATATATAACAAGAAAACCTTCAACGTTCTTATTTTCTTGATTTTACTGATTGCATTTTATATAGCGCTACACCCACAGTAAGTTCATTATTCGTGGATCCTAACATCTTCATACATATACACTGTGAGCAAGGTGGGTAATCAAACCACCAGTCTTGGATCACTTGCGCTATCCACCTCTTTGTTTTGGTTATATATATTATGCATTCTTTATTTACACTGTCAGCATCACACTCTTCTCTCTGCTGTCCTGGGACATTGTCATGTGCCATTGTTCCATAATGTAGTTTGTGTATCGTACATTTAACTGTTTCAGTGGTGCACATTCAGCTGACAATATTTCTTGCCTTTCAAATGGGCACCACTGTTGATGTCTTTGTTGATGGTGATTTGGTGACGAACACAATTGCCAAATCACCAATTTCTCGTTGCGTTCCCGTCTCTATGTATGTTACGTGTGTATGTATAATCCATTCTGTTTTCTGTGTTCCAGAAATAGGATCTCCAAATCCAAGTTCAGGTTAGTACATGTTGCCTCCCATTGTCTTGTACCTCACCTTCTCTGACGTCCTGTGGAGTTCAGTCAGCATCGTGTTTGTGCCACGTTTATACTGACAGAAGCCCTTCTTCTACAAACGCAAACGAATCAGATAAAAAAATAAATGATCAAAAGAGTCCAAATTAAACATCAAGCAAACATATGTAAAAATGCATGTCATTTACTTGTGTTGTGTTTATATTTATCTGTATTTTTTTGGTACTTTGGTCTGTCCTGACTTTATTAAATATGACAACGTTAAACAAGGTTAAATACTTGTGGATACTGAAATAGTAGAGAAATTGTTTATCACCATCTATCAATTACTGTGTATATCATGTATTAAAAAACAATTCGATGATGTTTGTATTCAGTGCTGTATTCATTTGCGACAAAATCACTCATAACTAAAAAGCACTAGTTCTTCACAGCTCCAACAAGATGCACCCGTGGGCCAAAAGCTAACACTGTGACTTTTCTGCAGACTGACAATCATTCTTTATATTTTTATTTTTCTGTCAGTAAACATCTGACTGTATGTCCTTATCTTTCTGATGCCTCTTTAGTCGGTATTCTCGTCGGTGGAACAGACTGTTCAGAAGAAAGTGTCGAGCAGGTGTAAAATCGCAGGTGTTTTATTGGCTGGTCATCTTCCTGGTTTTCCTCAACACCTTAACCATCGCCTCTGAACACCACCAGCAGCCTCAGTGGTTAACAGATGTACAAGGTGTGTACACAGTCACTTCACATTGTTGCTAATATCATGCTGAAGTGTTTTAATCACTTGTTTCCTCTTCATAGACATAGCCAACAAAGTTTTGCTTGCACTCTTCACTGGTGAGATGCTGTTGAAGATGTACAGTCTCGGCCTACAGGTAAGGTCTGCTGTAAGGTGCCGCTGTGTGAACATTGTGTGAGCACTTGACAACAACAAAAGCTACACTTATCAAAAATGTCTTCCTTTTTTTTAAACTGTTACTTTTCTCTGTTGAAAAAACACAGATTAGGTGCTTAAGGCCCTCTCTCCCCCAGCTGGCCAGGCCCCCAGCTGTTTTTGACAAGAAAAACATTATAAAGCTCAGGAAAGGGGAGTTAGCATAATAGCCCCCCCATTAAAATCAGTAACAGGAGAAGAATATGAGACATTATGAGTATTTACGTTTAATATATAATAATATTTCCCTCTGTTTTTACAGGCATACTTTGTGTCGCTGTTCAATCGGTTTGACAGCTTTGTAGTGTGTGGAGGGATCCTGGAGACCATCCTGGTGGAGACCAAGATCATGTCTCCTCTGGGCATCTCTGTGTTACGTTGTGTGCGACTGCTCAGAATATTTAAAATAACCAGGTCAAAATTCAAAGATGAATCATTCATTTAAAGATCAATATTTGTAAAAAGATCATAATGTATGTTTATGTTCTTTGTTTACGTTTACTCTTTCTCAGATACTGGAACTCCCTGTCCAACCTTGTGGCCTCTCTGTTAAACTCAGTCCGATCCATTGCTTCTCTGTTGCTGCTTCTCTTCCTCTTCATCATCATCTTTTCACTACTGGGCATGCAGCTCTTTGGTGGAAAATTCAACTTTGACGAAACTCGACGTAGCACGTTTGACAACTTCCCCCAGTCACTGCTCACTGTGTTCCAGGTAACTTTAAACGCCACAGCCTTTTGTATACGTTCACAATAATTACAAACTAACAATGCTTTAAATCGGCATCTAAACAGATCCTAACAGGAGAAGACTGGAACTCTGTCATGTACGATGGTATCATGGCATATGGAGGGCCGTCCTTCCCAGGCATGTTGGTCTGCATCTACTTCATCATCCTCTTCATCTGCGGGAACTGTATCCTGCTTTATACTGCATATGTACAGTTATTTAATACATTGTACAAAGGGGCTTTTAAGTTGTTTAAATGCAACCTTGTGGAGTAGAAAAATACTTAACATTGGTCCTGACCAGATATCCTACTGAATGTGTTCTTGGCCATTGCTGTGGACAATCTGGCTGATGCAGAAAGTCTAACGTCTGCTCAGAAAGAGGAGGAGGAAGAGAAGGAGAGGAAGAAATTGGCAAGGTAATTTTATATACATACATCCAGAGATTTTTGAAAACTTTACTTGAAAGAAACCATGCTTTGTTCCTGTGGTTTGTTGAATAATTTGTCAGAAGGTCAATGTCACAAATTGTCTACTTGAAAGTTTAGTTGCAAATTTTGCTTCTCAATCTTTTTATTTTTTTGATTTTACTCAATGTGCATCATTTAAATTGTGTATTTAAATTATGTGATTTGGAGTTAAGAAAATAAATCTCAAATCGACATAAAAGAGGTGTTATTTTTATTTCTAGGATGACCAGCCCTGAGAAGCGCAATGAAAATGAAAAACCACCTCTGGAGGAAGAAAAGAAGGAGAAGATTGAGCTCAAATCCATTACCTCTGACGGAGAGACCAATAATGCCACTAAGGTACGGACAAAAATAACTAAATAGTTTAAATGGTCTTAGGGTGATGCCAGAGACTTTGAAGAATAAAGGACATTTCTGCTTTCTCTGCAGATCATCATGGATGATTATATTGTAGATGAAAATGAAGATAAGAATCCATATCCTGCAAATGACTACATCGGTAACTTATTTGAACAATTTGACAGTTTTTACACTTGAAGGCTTTAGCGAACATTTGATATATTTTGCCTTTTCCTATTGTCTCCCTTTTCTTGCTCAGGAGATGATGACGAGGAAGAGCCGGAAATGCCCGTAGGTCCGAGACCGCGGCCTCTGTCCGACATCCAGCTCAAAGAGAAGGCTGTCCCGATGCCGGAAGCTCGCGCTTTCTTTATCTTCAGCCACACCAACAAGTAAGACCCATGCGCACACTGGCTCTATTTGCCAACACAATTTCTCATTGCAACATTAATCCAACATACTGTATATCAACACACTTTTTCTAGCCACTAAATCATTGTTTTTGAATATCTTTCTCTATTTTCCAGATTCAGGGTTTTGTGTCATAAGATTGTCAACCACAATGTCTTCACCAACCTCATCCTCTTCTTCATCCTGCTCAGTAGCATCAGTCTAGCAGCAGAGGACCCAGTGAAAAACGACTCGTTCAGAAATCAGGTGTTGTATTTACAGTTGAACATTCATAAATGCATTAGAAAGTCATTACTGGATTATAGTTTGTATCTTAGAGCAGTTAAAAAGTGGAGGATATGATATACTACTGTGGGAGAGCTGTGACGTAAGGAGTTTACATGAATGAAGGGGTCACAAGCCAGTGTATTTTTGTGCCAGTCCCAAGGCTGGAGGGTAGTTTCAAGAAGCGCATTCAGCACAAAACCTATGCCAAAACAATCTGAAAATCAATATAATACAAATAGGAGGATGATTTACTCTGTTAACCTCCAGTGGCTAAAGCCCAAATGAAAAACAAGTATGATCCCTTGTTTTGTCACCCAAGTTAATATACACATTTAAAAGATTAAACAATATCAATATGGCTCTTAAGTTGAGTCTTCAGTTTTCTGACATTATAGTGAATGGAATAATATAGAGCAGTGCTTTAAGCAAATGTTTAATCATCAATAGTTTTAATTAATTAATTTGAGTTCAAGACTAAATGATGTGCAGTAGCAGCACTTTACGTCAATCCTATAAGGCATCTCAATTTTCATTTCTCTTAAATAGCTCACATTTAATTGTGTCCTTAAGTAAGTGTATGGCTTGACTGTCTTTATCACTGTATAATGTTTCAGATCCTTGGCTATGCAGACCACGTCTTCACTGGGCTGTTCACTATTGAGATCATTCTTAAGGTACTCATTCATAAATTTTTTATCACATAGCTCAAACTATATAACCTTTGATACCTAATTGTGTGAACTTGAACCTCTCTAGATGACAGCCTATGGAGCCTTCCTGCACAAGGGTTCTTTCTGTAGGAACTATTTCAACATTTTGGACCTGGTGGTGGTCAGTGTGTCCCTCATCTCATCTGGAATACAGTGAGCATGCCATTTTCTCTATCATGTTGTATTGTAGATTGTTTTCTAACCCGTTTCTTATTGATTTTTGGCTGAGAATTAATGAATAAGCTGAAATCTAACATGCAACACTACACTCTCTGTCTCTAACGCCTAATAGTCTAGACTTCTCGAAGTAAGTCCAAAATGGTCCATATTAATGAGATCCTCACCTCAATGTGTAATAACTTCACTATTTGATTTGGTGTTTCTATAGTCCGGGAGAGTTTACAGGGAAAGATTTACTGTGATTTTCACTATATGGGGATCAGCTGATCACGTGACATTGTTAAAGATAGTGTATCTTATATACATCTTGGATATACTTCTCTACTTCTCAATGATTACTACCACTACTGCTCATTTAACCCCTTATATTGCAGCTGTCACGTTCCAAATTTGCACCAAAGTTGTGTTAGACTGTGTATCTTGCCGTGGATAAACTCTCCTGAGCTATAGAAATGAAAACTGAATGCTAAATTTAGTTTTTGCCTGTTAAAGGTTTGTCAGATTTGTCTTAAAATACATGACAGCCAATGTGTGGTCACAGCTGATTTGACTGTGATGTGTTCAGATAACATCTGACTTTAAAAAGGCCTTTAACTGCCTTAAACCTTATTCTGTTCTTCAGATTGCCTTTCCTTTGTTCACTTTTTGTTGAAATCACTCCAGTTTTACAATAATACAGAGTAATGTCACCCTTTCCCCTCTACGTCTCTGTTAAAACTGTTCAAAAACCCTATATCGAATACATTGACATTTTGAATTATCAAGGTTAGTATTATCTCTACTCTGTGAAAAGGCAAACAATTCTGTCCTTTTAAGCACAGAATTGTTTGGTGATAGTATCAAATTTAAAATGCCTATGTATTCATGTGACACTTTTATTTACAGCTGTATTTTATATGGTGACTATTTTTGATTGTTAGCTTGACACTCACTTTCTCTTGCAGCACGGTAGCCTTCCCTTTGCCTGTTTGTGTCCGTGTATGTCTGTATTGTGATGCCCACACACACCGTATGTATTGCCGCGTGTGTGTTTGTGTGTGTTTGGGAATATCTGTGTTTTTTTGAGTAATTATAGATTATCTATAATGTAAAGTGTAACTTTTCGAATCTACTAATGCTGTCTCAATCACTTCTATGTTTCTTTTGTTTTTGGTTCTTGTCTTTAGGTTAAAATTGGTTCGACTTGAGTTTCAACTATATTTTTTTATGTTATTTATTATATTATCAGGACCAGAAAGCCAAACAGTCCTTTTCTGACACTGCCAAGTTGCTAATTTAAGTGGGGGCTTGTTTCAGGTCCAGTGCCATCAATGTGGTGAAGATACTGAGGGTTCTGCGAGTGCTTCGACCACTGAGGGCCATCAACAGAGCCAAGGGGTTAAAGGTTAGATAATACACATCAGTACATACAGTGTGGTACATGAAGGATAGATGTGTTTATAAATGGCATGCCTAAACAGTCACCAATTAAATGAAAGTTTATGTGAATATTTTGCTATTACAGCATGTAGTGCAGTGTGTGTTTGTGGCTATCCGGACCATCGGCAACATTGTCATTGTTACAACGCTGCTCCAGTTCATGTTTGCTTGTATTGGAGTTCAGCTCTTCAAGGTAAAAGTGAAATGAATACACATATGAGAACAACAGCCAGCATGCTTCAGTTTGTAATACCTTTATTTTTTTTCAACAGGGCAAATTTTTCTTCTGCACTGACAGCTCTAAACAGACTCAGGCCGATTGCAGGTAGGAGATGAACTTTGTAGGCTTAATTCCAAAACATTATTTATAGATTTTTTTCATTTGTAAACATGATAACTTCTGCATTTTCAGAGGATATTACATCACATACAAAGACAGCGATGTGGGGAAGCCTGAACGAGCACAAAGAAGCTGGGAAAATAGTGATTTCAACTTTGACAATGTCCTACAAGGAATGATGGCTCTGTTTGCTGTGTCTACCTTTGAAGGCTGGCCTGGGTACCTCTCAAAAAACAATTACAAAATCCACCCAGTAATAGGATATTATGTTTATATTGTATTTTCTTTCCATAGCTTGCTGTACCGGGCTATAGACTCTCACTCAGAGGATGTGGGACCCATCTACAACTACCGTGTGGTCATCTCCATTTTCTTCATCATCTACATCATCATCATTGCCTTCTTCATGATGAACATCTTCGTCGGTTTCGTCATTGTCACGTTTCAGGAGCAAGGAGAGCAAGAGTACAAGAACTGTGAGCTGGACAAGAACCAGGTAATATTCTTTGGGCTCGCAGCTGGATTATCTGTGCAAAATAATAGGAACAAATTGCATGGAATATCAGTGTGTGGTCAGTAAGACATCCCGAGTACTTTTGTATGCTTGTAAAGGTACCTGAAATAGAAAATGATTAGTAATATTATGTACCTTATCACAGCGTCAGTGTGTGGAGTATGCCTTGAAAGCACGTCCACTGCGTCGATACATCCCCAAGAACCCTTACCAGTACAAGGTGTGGTATGTGGTCAACTCCTCCTACTTTGAATACCTGATGTTCACACTCATCCTCCTCAACACCATCTGTCTGGCCATGCAGGTGAGTCAAACCTATACACATACAGTATATCTGAACTGCAATCTGTGCTTAGCACTCCTGATTACCTCCCTGGGGTTCTCCCACCACTGAAAGTTGTTTGACTGACTCTAAATGCACCTTAGTCAATGAATGTGAGAGTGAATGCCTGTGTATGTCTCAACTGGCCACGGTCCAGGCTGTCCCGTCTAATGCACATAGTTGCCAGGATAGTCTACAGTCACTCACAATTTGACTTTAACCCTTGCAGCATCATGGTCAGACTAAAAGCTTCAATGACGCCATGAACATCCTCAACATGCTCTTCACTGGACTCTTCACAGTGGAGATGATCCTTAAACTTATTGCCTTTAAACCCAGGGTAAGTCTATAGTAAAAAGCTCAACCCAAGTGAATTGTTTTATTTGTATGTAGTTTTCATTGTATTTTTTCACCGTAAAGGTTTTCCAGCTCTACCTCTTCTCAGGAGTCATTGTTGATTTGTTAATGTTAATTCACCAGAGAACAACCGGAAACAATAGTCCGAAAGTGAATACAACTTCACATGAGGTTAACTGTATATAAGCAAGTGTCAATTTCTATCCGATTTAATTAAGTATATATTTCCAATTTATACAATGGTAAAGATAATGTGAGTGTGTAGGACTCAAAAATACAATGTAGATTCGGAACATAATTTTTTTGCAATTTATACAGATCAGATTCAGAGGTCTAGTAGGGTCAGGTATACTGTATATCTGAGGATTTCTAAATGTAAATTATTGTACCACATACCTTGTTCATAATGTTTTCAGTTATACAGGGATCTTAGCTGTACCCGGGAGAATGGAGAGACGTTTTCAACAATGAGTCAATGTTTTACTACGTTTACAGATTGTCTACAGTGACGTCGCTTTGGATACAACTCTTTATTTCACATGATGTTTTTTGTTTGGTTTCTTTTAGATGCACCTTTCCACATTATAAACAATGAACAATGAGTGTGATCTGTAAGCTCTTAACAATGCGCTCACTAACGAACAGCAAATGCTAATGTCAGCCAACAGTTAAATAGCACAAGTTTATTATATAACTCTACACTTATGGAAAATCATCCATCTACAGATACTGAATAAAGTCTTAATGTCTTAGTCTCAAATTATATTACAATAAATACTCACTTGCTTTGAGGAAATGCTAAGTGAATAATGTGAGCTTCCAGTCCAATCACTGTACAACTGCCTCAAAATTAGATTAGATTTACAAAGAACAGGAAGTACAGTTGATTGCTGAGAAAAGTGGCTTATAATCTGCTACACAAACATGTAATCTGCTACAAACATGTAATCTGCTACAAACATGTAACATTCACGTGCCATTGAAATAACATAATTCATCCACAACACTAAACAGAGCCATGCCAACCCAATAAATACAGCTTCGAAGTGTCTGCAGATTGTGATTGTGTCCCCTCTAACCTACCTATATATCTTACCCTCCTCCTCCTCTTTTTGCCCTGGCCTGTCACCTGGTCCTGTGTAGGGGTACTTTAGTGATCCCTGGAATGTCTTTGATTTCCTCATCGTAATTGGCAGCATAATAGACGTCATTCTCAGTGAGATCAACGTAAGTACCATGCCCACTCTGACCTGTCCTCAGCTCTCCCTTCTGTCTGTCCATTTTGATTTTCTATTTTCTATTTTTTACTTTCTATTGTTTTGTCTGGTTCTCTTTGTCTAAATCTTCCTAGCTTTTTTCTCTCTTTTCCCCTCCCCACACCCCTTACTCCAAGATGGCTACCGATGGGCACTAGCCACGGGAGAGTGTGTGCGTGCGCTTGGTTCTCTAGAAGGTCAAGGCAGGCTTTAGCGTTGAAAGGAAAGGGGTTACTGTCATGGTTTTTGGGTTACTTTTTTGCCAGACATGTCTTTTAAAGGGTTAATGCTCTAATGATCTAACTAACTGAACTAACCAACTGATCAATCGCCTTTCCTCACACTTACTCTTCATTTCCAACTGTAGCGACTGTTTAAATATGGTGCTCGTGAAAACATTCCGTTTTTTCATGGACGAGCATGGCCGGCTGCTGCTGTCTTTGTTGACACCATTTTTGAGATGACGTCCCTATGTCCTACTACTAAAGTATCCAATCATGTGTATAATGTTTTATCTTTATGTTTCTTCCTCTCTCCTTTAATTATTTTATTTTTTACCATTTTTACATTACTTCTTATGTTTTGTCTTTCTTTGTGTTTTTTTGTTTTTTTTCTGTTCTTTCCACCCCAAACACAGCATTATTTTGTTGATGCATGGAACACATTTGATGCCTTGATAGTTGTGGGTAGCATTGTTGACATAGCGATCACTGAGGTTAACGTAAGTAGCCCAACTCCCTCCCTCCTCCCTCTTCCTGCGTGCCTGCTCTGTCATTCCCCCACACACACCAACAGGCCGGGCGCTGATACCATCTCGCATGCTTTCAAATTATTAGGAAACTCGAGCTGCATGAGATGTGGACTAAGGAAAGTGCTCAAGTATAATGGAGAAAGAGCAGCCAGATGTGTGAGTGTAAGTGAGCTAAATTTCTACAGTTGCACGCTATAGTTTGAAAAATCAAAGTAAAATTATTTTTCTTTTTAGGAACATTTAATCTTAGTTGTTGTTATTTTCTCTAAGTTTACAGTTTACAGTCTATTGATCTTGTGGCTATAATATCTTGTATATATCTAGATATATCTATATCTAGACGTTATGCAAAACTCCATTCAAATAAATTGTTTAGTTGTCACACACTAATAATAATAATATTCTTTTTTAGTCCATATTTAGTCAGTAGTGTTTGAAACTGCTTGAGATTGGTATTCACGCCTTGGCCTGCTGAGCATCAACAGCATCAAAGACTATTGCATCTGCCAATAGGACCTGTTGCATTGTCTCAGCATTTGATTTTGGTTCACATCTTGATCTCAAATCAATGCCACAAAGAAAATGGCATGATGGCATTGTATAGCATGATACATAGTAGCATATCAAGGCCTGGTAATCTGAGCATTTTTCTGTGACATAGACATAGATGCTTCACAAAACAGGTTTAGCAAGAGAGTTGCTATTCTAGGAAAAATGTCACATTATATGAACAAACAAAAGTATAGTAGCAGTAATAGTAGTTGTAGTAGCATTGTATATTTGGTCCAGCAATGTCAATGTGCAGACACAGGGAACAATTTGACCCATAAATGGATTTACTCAGTAGCAGTAAAATGTATGTAAATGTATGTATGAATGAATTTATTATGGACGAGCAGGCCCTATGGTCAACAGTGGAGCTGAATAAGAATCAAAAGCCCATTCAAAAGTCAAATGTTGAGTGTCTATTGTATTTACACTTACACGATAATTGGACTTTTATTCATGTGATATTCAAAGGGAACAGGGGCAGGAGAATCTATTCAAGTTCACAATATACAGCTTGACACAGGAGTTAACATCAGAGTGTTTTTTATTGTATTTCGGATCAATTAGACAATACCACATTCATTATGTTCATAAGTAATATCAGCCTGTTATTTCCTTAATGTGCATTATTTCTATGTTATCCCTTTTTATCTCTCCCATTTTATTTTATACTGCAATGCCACACACAGGGTAGGCTCCAGATACCAATCCCAACTAATTCCTCTATTTTACATTTACCAAGCCGTCGATATGCACTCCTGTCATTTTGGTTTGAAGTTTGCCTTTGATTTGGTTTGGTTGATTTGGTTGATTGGTTTGCTTAATGCCTCTTCTAACCAATAGGCATGCCCCAAGTCTCTTTTCCGGCATTTCTAACTTGTTTGAATTTTGGGGTTATCAGCCGCCTAACTTATTTAACTTTTTCTTGTTTAAGTAAGAGACCGTCTCCGCCAAAGTTTTGCTATATTTTTCGAAATTTGACCATCAATTTGAACTTTTAACTGTAACTGATTGATACAAGTGAAGTCAATTCTATCTGTGCATTTTTAAAAACAGCAATAGTAGCAGCTTGTCATCAGGAAAATCCCTCTTCGTCTGTCATTGCTGTTTTGAATCAAGAAGTGCAGTTTCTAGCTTTTCTGTTTTTCCTTTGCCTGTATAGTTAGTATCTTCAGTTCATATATTGTCAGTGATTGCACACCTACGTCGTGCTGTTGTGTGTTTGGTGATAAAGTAGGTGGGTTTTGAAATAACGTAGAATCTTTATTCTTTACCGATCGACTGCATCATTATGTGCATTTTTTGTCCTTTTTTTTGGATATCTGGTTTTTGGTTGAAGTAGAAAAAGTCAGTAGAAATAGTGTTTTGCTCTGAGCCGTGTCTTGCAGATGATGCTAGTCTGGACTGCATCTCTACCACAGGAATGCTCCTTCTCTTCTTTCTCCTCTACTCCTCTCTACGACCTTTATGATTTCTTTTATGAATATTATTTTGTTATGGATGTTAATCTGTCTTCTTTGTCTTTTTGGGTGTGCTTGCCTACCATAAATGCAAGCTGGGTAACATGGGTCTCTCAAAGTTTGCTCATGTAGTATATTCAACTTTTATTAATAAGTCAAGTGTAAATCTTACAAAGTATTATTGAAAATGAACCCATGTTGTCTGCAAACAAATTAAGTTTTGTCTTGAACAGTACTTTGTTGATAATTGAGTTCAGCCTCAATTGGCTCAATATTTACATACATTACACTGTTGAAGGTAATGCTGGGGTCAGTCTTTGATAACTGACCAAGTCTAAATGTTATAGACACATCAGCAGCCTCCAAACAACTCAAATACACACAGCAAATACACTTATTTATTAACCTTATTTAGCCATCTCCCTCCCTCCCTCCCTCCCTCCATCCCTCCCTCCCTCCCTTCCTTCCTTCCTTCCTTCCTTCCTTCCTTCCTTCCTTCCTTCCTTCCTTCCTTCCTTCCTCCAACCCTCCCACCCTCCCTCCCTTCTTCCTCCCTTCCTCCCATCCTCCCTTCCTCCCATCCACCCATCCGC
>JAVQKC010094406.1:0-11957 GCA_036025475.1 Philypnodon macrostomus
TCACTGTTTTACTACAGTGTATATATATATATATATATGTTGTATGGTGCTCCATCTATTACGTATCTGTTTTAATTTAAACATTAAGCTAACGTAACATCGAGCGTATATACCCTACACCACATTATTTTGCACTATGCTTCTGCAACATTTCAAGAGCAGGCTGCTTGTACAGATACTGGCCGAGCGTTCGTTAAGCAACACCTTTTGGACTAATTTGCATCTCTTCTTGCTCTACCTGACATGAAAAAAACACTGTAGCAAAATATCCCAAGAATGAAGCTTTAAAATGTGTTGACACCAGAAGCTTGATGAGTTGGGACATTTGATTTATTGGATCAAAATAAGCTTAAATCAGGCCTAACTAAGCTGTGGCTAAAGCAGGACTTCAAGTAGAAGTGGATGTAAACAGGACTAAATTAGGAGTTAACCAGGTCTAAAACTGGTAACCAGTACCACCTCAGAAATATATCTGGTGATCCAAGTACCATTTTAATTAATTGAAGCAGGACTAAACCAGGACTAAACCAGGACTAAACCATGACTACACCAGGACTACAACAGGACTACACCAGGACCAAACCAGGACTAAACCAGGACTACACCAGGACTACACCAGGACTACACCAGGACTAAACCAGGACTAAACCAGGACTACAACAGGACTACACCAGGACTAAACCAGGACTACACCAGGACTACACCAGGACTACACCAGGACTAAACCAGGACTAAACCAGGACTATACCAGGACTACACCAGGACTACACCAGGACTAAACCAGGACTACACCAGGACTACACCAGGACTATACCAGGACTAACTTGCATCAAAAACAAAATGAGGTGTAAACCAGGACTACACCAGGACTAAACCAGGACTACACCAGGACTAAACCAGGACTACACCAGGACTATACCAGGATTAAACCAGGACTACACCAGGACTACACCAGGACTATACCAGGACTAACTTGCATCAAAAACAAAATGATGTGTAAACCAGGACTAAACCATCATGTCCTAAACTAAGGCTAAACATAAACCAGGTTAATTCCAGATTTGAACCAGTTCTAAGACCAGTCTATACCATGTCTACCCCAGAACCAAAATAGGTCTTGAGAGCCCACGTAGCCCACGTATCAGCACCACAGTTTGAGAATCGCTGGTCGATTCACTGTCAGTAGTTAAAAATACAACCCTGCTCTGATCATCTCTTTATCACATGATGTGTTTTTGAGATCTTCTGTCTGTTGAGTAAAGCTAGCTACTGTTCCCATTAGTTTAAGGGTATTTCTTTGTAGTTTATTTATAGGCCAAACTTTCAGCACATGACCGATCCATCATGTGTGAAATACTGCTCTTAAAGAAGGCTAGAGAACAATAGCGCTAGCCATTATCAACTGTTTGTATTAACACAGAGGCACTGCATCAGCCATGGGATTTTTTATTTTTATTCTTTTTTCCCTAAAACTTTACATCTTTCAAAAAATTCATAAACGCTTCCTCTACTAAAAAAAAAACAAAAAACACTAACCTGCTTATAAAACACGCTGTGGTCGCAAAAAGTCGAAAAACGTAACACCAGTATTTACATAAACCCGTTAAATTACAACATAAATTAAAATATTTACACCCCGGCCCAATACTGGATACATTTCTCTGTTTTGAAAATTTAATGTCTAATTCATTTTTGTAAAGAAAAAAATATGTACATTTTGGACATTCACACAACATACATACAACATGCATACTGTGACGGAATGGGTAATGACAAGTTGGACGTTTTTAAATACTAGATATGGTAGTGGTGGTAACACAAACATTATGCATATCCACTGCATAGTAACAATATCCTTATGAACACTGAATGGGCTTGTATTATACTGAGTTTCTGGTTTCTGACTTAAATCACCTCGCCAACAATGCACAATAACACTGGAGCCATCTTGAACTGGTCGTACAAAACACACAAAAAGAATTAAAGAACAAAAAAATCTCTCCTTTTCTCATAAAGTTCGCTGTCCATTGAGACAAACAGGAAATCAGCGGATTTGCCTCCAGACTGAGCAGCAGGAGGGGCAGAGGATTCACAGCCACAGCTTCTCCTTGAAACAACAGATCCCATGGTCAGACGTAGCATCGCTTGTGGTTAGCATTGTCAATGATGTACCTGGTCGTAGCATCATTGGCGGTTAGCGATGGCAATGGCGTGTGCGGTTCACAGCATTGGGACCAGCGAAACATTGCATCCGGCTGCAGATTTGCGGCTTGTACAAATCCATAAAAACTCACATACATACGTCATCGTTCAATTTAGCCACGTCCCGAGAAGGGCAGGCAGGGCAAAGGGGGGTCTTAAGAGTTTTTCTCGAGGGATTGTGTTCTCATTTCCTGTGCTTGTCCATTTTGTCGGATTTGCCCACGCTGTCCGAGGATCCCTGGGTGTCGCCGGAGGTCAGGTACATTTTGTCAGCCTGTTTGAGCGCCTCGTTCAGGTAGTTTTGGAGGGAGGTCATGGCGGCGCAGATGGCGGGTGCTCCGAAGCCGTGGCTGATGAGGCTGAAGTGTGTGAGGCAGCCTTGGATCCCAGGCTCCAGGATGGGGGCCGGCCGCGAGTTCCCCAGAGGTGAGCGGTCCTGGGTTAGCAGGTCAGTGAACTCTTTGCAGATTTGCCTGTGATGAGAAAAGCAAAACCTTTAGTATAGTGGTCAACAGTAACACAGGGAGGACATACAGATTCTATGTTGTATGATTTTGGAGAATCGGTTGGTGGGATTGATTGCAGTGGACACTGGTTTGAGTAGGAGAGGAACTAGATCAAGTTAATCTGCTATGGGAATGGGTCTGACTATTTGGAATACAGGCAAACTGCGGCCCGGGGACCTTTGGGGTTTTTAATCCGGCCCGCCAAGCATTTTCTGATATTTTAAATGATAAAATATTGCCAGTTTCTCACTCACGTTGTTCTAACCAGCAGTAACCAGTTAACTCCACATCGACATGTTTTCCCTGAGGTCCGATCGAAGGCTGTATGTCTCATTTGTCAGAAATGGTTGCAGTTTACAAAGAATACAATATCAGCCGGCCCACACGGCACATTTTCAAACCCCATGTGGCTTTTGAGTCAAAAAGTTTGCCCCCACCCCCGGTCTAAACAGTTTTTCAAATGCAGCTAAGAAACACTTGCTTCCTTTCACATTTGGGAAGCGAAAATGTAATAAAATCACACAAGGTCAAAGAATTCCAAATCCAAAAATGATTAAATGCAGGTTAAAGCTTACACTAAGAAAACATAATTATAATAGTCAACATTAACACAATCACCTACATTACTTTAGGCTACAAATTCAGTGTCACGAATAGCTATCATATCATCAACAAGCCCTGAAACTATGTGAAAGTATTGCATTTCTTTGCCGTAGGTGCATCTGTATGCTAATTAAACACAGCCGTCCGAGTCAGACACTTACTTGGCAGCCAGGAGCATGTTCTTGCGCGTGTTAACTTCGTTGCGATCCACGTGCGGCCTGCCCAAGTATTCGGCTATCGCTTTCGCCGGGAACTCCGTCTCACACACGTAGCCAAAATCTCTCGCCAAGTGGACGGCTTCACCTGAGGCAGAAGAGGAAAACGGTATGAGTATAAAAAGTCAATAATGAACAATGGTAATTCTGTACTGTTCCTCATACAGTCGGGCTAAACAACTGGATGCAATGTGATCTAAAGCTCTGAGTTCTACATGACATGATCAAAAAATTGTGTTATAGCCATGATCATTGTATTGCGATTTCCCCCCGAATTCATTATGTTTTAAATAAACATACAGTCATTTTTCAACCTCTGAGGAGCTTTTGAAGTAAATAATAATCATGCTAAATCTATAAAACTCTTCTTTTTTTGGCTCTTGACATTTCCAAGCACTAGGACATGTGAAGTTAACCACTACAGAATAATCATCTGTGCTCTGTGTTCCCGCTCGAGGCAGAGGAGCAAGTGAGATGAATAGATTTGGTTCTGCGGGATGGCTGGGACTTGCATGGTCATAATAATGCACTTATGTGAGTAAATGCTAGCTCGGTCTGCCCGTGGCGGCAACAGACACTGCTTATTGATAGATGCACAATCACCCCAGGACCTAGTGAGCTATTAAGAAGCAAAAGCTTTAAGGTCATCTGGTGCTCCCGGTGGCGACGTGAACAAGATAACAAGACTTAATTCAGCTTTGAAGGTCTCTAAATAACACAAGCCTAAGGGCTTTCCTCTGTGCAGAATACTCAGAATACCTATGTAAAAAGAATGTGGAGCAAGAGTGCAGAAATATCCCATTTTAGCCCGTGGCAGGAACTGTATATGTGATTTAATAGTTTAATCTCATAGAAGCCTTGTTGATGTTCTTAGCATGTGACCAATTCATCTATTTTAATGGTGCAGTTAGGGTTATGCATTCATCAATGCATAGCTGGAAGATACTGAAAATGCCTCACTTTAGCCCATAGCAGGGTTATGTGGTTAATATGAAGCCTTGTTGTCTTCCTGATGTGTTAAATGAATCTTATTCAGGCAATAAACCTTGCAGATTGATCAATAGCTTAAAGTAATTGGGGAAAATTAGGCTTATACCAAACACAGAGCCTTATTGTTGGTTGGTAGCGTGTATCTTCAAGCAGTGCATTCATATTGAGCAAAACACTAGCCCGTGAAGATGATATTGATGAATAATATAAAAATGATAAATGATGATGATGAATAGGAGAATTCTGCCTATTGTGACATAATTGCTTTAAAAAGTTTCCCACGTTCTCTGACTCTTATAGCCACATTCCGGTTTCTGCAGACTGTAATTAAAGGAGTTATGTTATGCGCAACATGTGGTACCTTCAACGAGAGAGGTGAGCAGAGTGACGTTGGCGGCCTTCCTCCGTCCCGCGGGCAGGTTGAGTCCGATCTTATCCAGCTTTTCTCTCAGTGACCGGCCCCCATTTTTCGACTTAGCCCTGGAGCAAAACAGAGAGAGTCAAATTCAGAACCATTCCTTGGAAGCAATTGTGACGCATAATTATAGAGTTTGAAGAAAGATTTCACAGCGTAATAAAAAAAAAAAATCACAATTTGCCACTCTTTGAAATTGCCTTTTTCACGGCATTTGGGAGTTTATACAATTGAATTTGACTCGCTGAGCAGAACAATCGCGGTCAGACGAGATCCCCTGACCTCAAAAAAACACAGCTGACCAATCAAACGGCATGGACGACAAATCAGCAAAAAAAAAAGCTTTTAAAACTCTCCACTTGCCATTGCTGATTCAGTTTTCCGCCTGACCGGAGGCCAAGCTCTTTTTGCACATGGCAAGTCCAGAGCGGCAGCATCTTTAGGGAGGCTTGCCCCCCTTCCAACGCCCACCCCCTTAGCCCTGTGCTAACGACTCCTCTTCTATGGCGATATGACCTACTTAAAAGTGTCTGCGAATACATGTGTATATATTGGCATGGGAAGGAGCAAACGTGCACAAAAACTGCTCTGGCGACAGGGGGCATTTGCACTACACGCTGAATCCTCAAGGTCTCTACAAACATATGTGTCGTGAGGTCAACTGCTCAAGCTAGCGATGTCAAACGCATACAAAAATGCCCACCAAAAAGGACCCGAGCTTGTCGGCAGATTGCGTGAATGTAATCTATTCTCAGAAGGAAGCGGACGAACCAAAATTGCAGACCACAAAAAAGTATGTCCCAACTGTTATGCACAAAAAAAACCTGACTAGGCTAAACAACTGAAACTGCTTTTCCACAAACTGGGGAGTACAGGACGCTGATGATGTTTAATGTCTAAGCCTACAGAAATGATCTAGTATGCTATCAAGCCAGTCAGTCCAATTTTGACTGAACTGTTTACATAAATACTTTGCAGCTGTCCGTTTGAATGCTAAGAACATTCTGTAAAAGTTCAATACCTCTAACTCTTTAATAGCATTAAAAAAACAAAAAACAGAAATGCACTACAGATATGCCAGCAGTCTCTGTAAATAAATGCTTCACCTCCGTAAAACTCCTCCAAGTAGCGATGCATTTAGGCACTCTGGGGGTAACAGGCGTCTCTGGACCTCCGCCACCGTGACCTTGTATTTTGAGGTGGAACTTAGCAACGAGAGGCGGCCCGGGACCGAGCAGAAGACTTCTGTGGGGTTGGATATCATTCCCAGCAGGGACTCTTTCTGGAAGGGGAGGCCTATTGCGTTTCCTTTGGGCAGAGAGACAGGTCCTGGACAAGGAAATAAAACGGGAATGTATTTAGAAAGGAGAGCTCGGTGATAGTTGGTGATATGCTGTGGTTGTGCAATGGCAATTTGTATGTGTATGTACATAAGCCCTAATCATCGTACTGTTAATGGCTGTAATAACAAGGAAGAGTGCGTGTGTGTTCAGCTCGGGGCGAAACCGAGAAAAGCCTATGTCTATAGAGTACACAGGAAACTAAGTGCGGCGCTTTCAAATATTGTGTTCCTAAACATCAGCTGCTGCAGTGAAATGCCCCTATGCCAAAACACCATCGTCAAACAGGTACAGACATACAAGCCTTTCTCCGAGCCACAAATACTCCAACAAACGGTGTGTATGAGATAAATATGAACATGTGACACTGACAACAAATACTACAAAAACCACACTACACAAAAAAAAACAGCTATCTCCGTCCTCACCGGCGAGCATGCCTCCCTCATAATAAGTCCTCTGTAAGCGCTCAAGATTTCTGGCACCTCGCAGGCCTAACACTGAGACAAAAAAAAAAAATCACATACATAGTCAAATAGAGTCTCCTCTGGGGCACATGGCTAAGGGAAGGGAGTGACACACCACTGTTTATAAAAGGGGAAGCCTAGACGGCCCATAGCTTGCCCCGAAGCTTGGGAACAGAACGATGAGGCATTTGATGACTCGGCTGCTACCAGACTGGTCGGTTTGTTTGAGTGTGTTTGTGTTGGAGGTAATTGCCGTGTGTGTGTTGTGCTAGTCAGAGTTTGAAGTTATATTACCATTTGTTTACCTTTACTACCAAGTGAGTTTTACAATACATGTGTTGGATTATCATTTATTGTCTTCTACTAGTGACGACGCTTACTCTCTAGAGCAAGGGTGTCCAGACTTTTTTCACTGAGGGCCACATTGTCACAAAAAAATAGCTCGTCGCATTTGGCATAGTTTGGACACCCCTGCTCTATAGTAAAGCAATGTTGGTCAACTGGTGGATCAAGTCCCAAAAGTGCGTCTTGTGGAGTTTTACTAAAGTTTCAGTGAAATGTATCTATTGTTGCATTTACATTTAAAAATACATACATATAACAAAAATCCTTATGTGTACTGATATCATAATTGGGACGTCTGTGTTTAGGCGTGTCTGTGTGTAGGCGTGTGTGTAGACGTGTGTGTGTGCGTGTGTCATCCATTACCATATATAATATTCATAATCATAATTCAATGCAATTTACTCCTGTACACTTGCATTTGTGTGCGCTTTTCTGATGATAAGTCACATGTGTAACGCTGCGCTTGAGTCAAATTCAATAACCCCCAGATGACACAACACTGTGAATGAGTTCGCCCTGTTCATGTCTCGACACATTACAGAAGTATCCTTCACATGCGAGCCCGCTGCCACGCCCCTCCCGAACGCTGAGCCAAACTCAACTTTACCAACAACTCATAATTCCCTGTTAACATTAGCCGCAAAAGAGCCCTGCTATTCCAAACACCAAACCTCTCCTCTTTCTTAGGTAAAACTGAGGATGTGAGCTTGCTGACTTCCTCTGACTTGCCTGTCATTTCTTTGCCAACGGGCATTCTTTCGAGCACCTATACAACAGAAAAGGCCGAGGGATCACTCCAAGCTTAGATAAGTGCCTCCCGTGGGGATTAGGGTTGTGTGCAAGTGCAAGTGCAAATAGAAAACGGGCTCCATCTTGGCTGTGCTCTCGTGACACGGCGCTATAGAAATAATTGACGTTTCAAAGTAGAGGAAGAAAATACACTTCTGACAGTACATTTCCAAGCTTTGCCAGTAATTACTGCATCTTTATGTGGTCGGACAATAAGGGAACGTGTACCCCAGACGGCGCTTTGCAAAACATGTTTTTTTTTCCGGCGACGTGGTAAAACGCAAAAAACGGGCTTACCTTTTTTGATTACAGTTTGATCCGCCATAATAATACTGTGGTCATCGACGTGCTGTGAACAAGAGCACAAGAGGAAGGAACAGAGTTGAATGGCGTTTGTGGAACTGACCTCTGAACGTAAATCTAACTCTTACGATGATCTGTAGGCTCCAATTAAGCAAATTAAGCAAAAAATAAAAAAATAAATACAAATTAAAAAAATTTTAAAATTCTGCTATTTCTTCAAATTGCATCTTTTTTAATCTCACAAAACGATCAAATGCACAATTGTATCATAACTCAATGCTGTCATTTTTAAAAGATTATACTTTTTAAGACCATGTTCAATGTACAGGCTAAATGCATGTTGCACTGCTATGCATTAGAGTTAACTTTTAATAGAATAAATGGTCCCCTTAGAATTATAAGGTTCTATCTGACATTTTTGGCAAATTTTATTTATTTACATATTCCTCTATTTGATTATATTATTTATTCCTACATTTTTAAGCTTTTTTTATATGTAAAAATGTAAAGTTCTATCTGTAATAACTTGACTTGACTTTTTAAGTGGATTTACTCAAATATAGTCAGAACGCAGATAGAACCATATATATATCGAAGGGGCTTTTCAAGATATGTGTAGTACTAAAATATATCCTACGGTAGTCTATTGCATTTCAGTATGGAGAATAGAATAATGTTTTTTATGCAGATTTGAACTCACTTGAACGTCATCTAGTCCGTGTCCCATATCGTGCATTCCCATATTATCGCCGATTATAGACGAGTCGATGTTGTGCGCGTGTGGTGCCAGCAGCTCGGGCCGTCTAAAGCCTTCCCTCCTTAACCCGGACGAGCCTCCCTCCATGCCGAGAATCTGGCTCGCTAACCCGCTTCTCACGTGTGGACTGAGCCCATCCTGGCCCTGCCGGCCGGACCACGGCTGTTGCTGGTTAGATGACTGGGACTGGTGTAAGGAGTTGATGTTGAAAGGGTCGCTGAGGTGGGAGTAAGGGTCTCCGGACTGCGGGTAGGAGATCGGCTGGTACGGTGGAGGGAAGTAGGGCGGCTGGAAATCCGAAGCTGCCGAGTGTGAGAGCGAGGGAGACGGGCTGTAGAGGTGTTGACTGACCGCGGGCAGGTGAGGCAGCCGGGGATTCCCATTGCTGCTGTCGTGCCTCTCCTGGTAAACGAAAAAAAAAAAAATACAACAGAAAATCATCAAGTCATAAAAGACAGAAAAATCATATACACGCAAATGTCAAAGGAGATCCAAGAGTTAGATTCAGATTATAGGCTTTTCTTATGCGTATTATTTTTCAAATGAATGGAGGCGAATGGAACTGTTGTATGCGTTTTTTTTATTTCTACTTCGCTTAATTACAGCCTAATTTATATAGATGTGTTTTTTATTGTTTGTCCCTGAACAGCCCCCGTTGCGCCCCGCAGTTATTTGCTGTCCGTTAAATGCATCCTTTTATTTGAATTCGCAGTTTGGCTGGAATTATTGTACGTAGTTTCACCATTTTAGCACGTGAAACTTTGAGCAAACTACGGGCGCGCGCACTGTTCAAATGCAAAACTGGGTCTCGGAGTTTCCCGTACGTCTTCTTTTCCGTTGAGACTCACCTCGCAGTCATCCTCATACTTCACATTGTCAGCTAATTTCCACAACATCGTGTTTGAGAAAGAGTCTGTCCGTTACAAAAAAAAAAACACAAATATTTTTCTACTTGGGTAAATCCAGGCGTGTAGAATTCACACAGCTCCCCGGTGCGCATGCAGGTGTTGGGGGCAAAAAGGTGACCGAGCGTATCACTCTCCACAGCCACCACTGAGAAATAGAATTCCTCCTCTCCTCTCCACGCGCTGTGCAGTTGTGCAGTGGAAGTGGGCTAGAGCCAGCATTTAAGAAACTTGACTCCCTCTTTTGGACAACACACAGATGTTCAGTCCCACTGGAGTTCCGAGCTCTATAACTGAACAGCGGCGTGGGAGGGCGGTACCGTGCGCCCTGACGTCAGCCGGCAAGGAGAATGAAAATAGCGGCGACTGGAGGAACTGTCCAATCACAGCGCTGTCCGTCTGTTGGCTGTCAGGCCTCCTCTGTGGTCAGGCCCAGGCCGCATGGAGAGGAGTCACTTTTTTCTTTGCATTTTTTGCGCCAACCAACCTAATACAGGACAAAAGATGTTCTAAACCAGGTCTAAACCAGGGGAAAATGGGCTTGAATGAGACTGCAATCAACTGGTGAACTTAAACCAACCACTATGATCCACTGTGACATTATTGTTGGTACTTTACGCACAGATGTAGCCTTAATGCTGATGCCCGTTGCCTAGTTACAATGTTGACACTCAGTAGAAATGCCTTCAGGCCAATCACGTGATAGGGGTTAATTATAATGATTAGCTCCTAAAACAAAGGATAACGTGACATTTCTATGATTATCCCGCATCGATTAATTAATTATTTTTTTTTTTTTTTACTAATATGCCTATAAGTCTTCTAACCAATGTTTAATGGCCGCCTACATTTTCATCATATTGACAGTTCAATTATGAGCACATATTATCAGTATCGTGATTTTGACGGTTTTTAGGTCCCAACCGATTCATTGAGTATTTTCTTTTACGCACAGCTGCTGCGCAAACCACGCACACGCCACCCAAAGCGGGTTTTTTTGTCCGTGTTTGATCACTGCGATACCCCCCGAGCAGAGTCATATAATCGGTGTGAGAACAGAAATAGCAGGTATTTCAGTAAACATGACATTTTAATGCAGGTGTCTCACAGCGGTGACTTCTTTCAGACCGCAGAGAGGCCTCGGGGCTTGGCAGCATCTCTCTCTCGCTCCCAAACCTCTAAAGCTCAAAGAGATCTCAACAAACAACTCTTTCTTTAGCTCATTTGCATTTCTGGTGGAGCTTTGTCATAACCCCAAAACAGGTCTGGCAAGATGAGATAAACAACAAAATACACAAAGGACGTGCTGCCAGTTATTAGACCATCTTTACGCACAGGGCTTTACGCTTTCAGGAGATGTTTTGAACCCAACGATTCTGCTCTTTGCCAGCACGTTGCAATAACTGGGATTATCTTGTGTGTATTGATGTAATGGCCCCTACACTAATTTAATATAAGTGTACATTGGACTAGACACACACACAACACACGTGCACAGGAAGCGGACCTTAAGGATTACGCTTGGTCGGACGGTGGCGTTTGGGAGCAGTCAGGCCTCAGCGTTTATAGGGACGGCTCACATCGAGGCGCCACGGTTACTGATCCGGGCTCAGGACAAATACAAATAAAGTTTTTGAAGATTTGTGCGCATGTTATAAAGAAACTACAACTGAGAGACTGAGTGTGCGTTGTGTAGCATGTAACAAAAATACATAAATAACTGCCCCATGCGTAATAAAGACATTGGCTGTGATGATTGTATAAATGATAAATATTCTCTTATTAAATCATATATTTATACATATCATTTACTTATTTATTTCCGTTTATGTTTGTATTTATATCAGCATTAGATCTAAGAATTATTCAACCATTCAAACAATATCTATGATTTATGGTCAAAATAAAGCTGGTCCTCTTGAACGAACTCAATGAGGAGAATTTAAAACATTATATTACAAATAAACGAATGTGTCTTTAGCTAAAAAGAGGCTATAGTGTCGGGTTTGTAGGCCGAGTATAAGCGGACTCACCCTCCAGTCTATCCTCTCGGTCACCGACATGTGGAACACTCCGGCGCTTACAGTCCCACTGAGACGCACGCAGCGAGTGAATCCATC
>JAVQKC010094412.1:0-20484 GCA_036025475.1 Philypnodon macrostomus
TTAGGGAATTTTCTAAATTTGGCAAAAACATTCTTCACAAACATCCAGACAAATCAAAAAAGTGATTAAGGTGCCCATTGGTAACAGTTGTAGCAGATGTACGGGGCAGACGTACGGGGTCGTTTTCGCCGATATACACTTTGCTGTCGGGACGACAGCACAGGCCTAGTTTACAGTAATGATATTGAGATACTGTATCAATACGGCAAGCTCCTGTATAAATTAGAATGTATAATATTTTGTATATATCACAAAAATCTTATCTGGCAGTACTTACATTTTGTTTAATATTTTGGGAATTTATTAATATTAAATAACTGTATTATATCCATTCATTGGAATAGAGTTTAAAAACTTTATTAATTCCTTCAAAAACAGATATATATCGTAGGTTATTATGTGCAATATATCGATTATCGATTTATCGATCACCATATTGTGATATTATCAGTATCATGAGCCATGTATTATCGAATTGTGAGGTACCCTGTGGTTCCTAGTCCTAGTATTGATGGCACAAGCATACGAGTGGGGATCGATTCTATGACCTTCTAGTTGTCAATCTGGACCACTCCATTTCAAGGTTTGTTTTGACACAGAAAACAACTGCAGTACATAGACACATACAAATTATTATATAACAATTATCCCCGCCTTGTAGATGCATGCTCGGACACAGATGTTTTAATCCGATGATGAAGATTGTGTGCTTTTCCAGACTGCAAAGAGCAACGGAGGGACTTCCTGGGGAATATTGTTGACTTGTTGCTTCCCGTGTGAGATTTCCAGACGTTTAAGTGCTTAAGAGCTTAAGGGTCAGAGCCAGAAATTAGGTTAATTCAGATTAGAGCGGTCTGGACTAAGGACCTCCAGGATTGCTGACCAACCCACCACAATGCACTGCAGTAGAATGAACATAATGGTGGTAGGAATGCACAATATGTAGCAAATTTATGGTTATTGCATTATCGGGACAGGTCCTTCATCTGGTGGAAATATACAGTCAAAATAATTACCCCTACTAATACAAACATAATAATAAATAATATTAATATATAAATATATATAATATAAATAATAATATAAAAAAAAAAATAAACATTAAATTTAGTATTGATTTGAGTCCTCAATTTAGTTTAGAGGTTCAGTCCTGGTTTAGTCTTGATTTAGTCTTGGTTTGGTCCTGGTTTAGTCCTGATTTTGTCTTGATTCAGTCACGGTTCAGTCCTGGTTTGGTCATGTTTCAGTCTTGGTTTAGTCTTCTTTTGGTCTGGATTTAGTCCTGTAAGATCCAGTTTAAGACTTGGTATGGTCCTTGGTTGGTCCTAGTTCAGTTCTGATTTGGTCCTAGTTTGATCCCAATTTTGTTTTGATTTAGTTCTGGTTTGGTCCTAGTGGATACCATTTCAAAAAACAAATTCAGTCAATCATACAGTATATTGCATTTCTTAACATATTTTTCACATTTGTTTTATTATAGTCTGGTTCTCTATAACAGTTCCGCTGATGTACACTTTTTAGCCTTTTAGCTAATGTGCTAACGGAACAACACATGCACCACAGGCCTCTGGATGTGTTAATAATCCTATAATAGTGCACTCAGGGATGAATTATGAAGCCATCGCACAAAAGAGACACGTTAGCTGACTGGTATACCACTGACTTTGCAATCTGAGCATGTAATGGGCCATAATCACAGGCAGAGGTGTGATTTATGGCCCCCTAGTTTTTCATTTCCCTCTGTTATCCGCATGATATGGTCCAATCATATCTCCATTGAAATGTCATCAGTTACGTCACAGGCATTAGGAAGTTAATCAGGAATGTAGGATTCTAACAGCAGTTCTGGGCAATACAGAATATGGAGAAATGGATTTGGGCAAATGAATTCTGGTGATATGAATATGTATTGGAAACAGTTAAAACATAGAGTGCATGCAGGTTCCTACAGAGGATGGTTAATGTGTATAGTGCTGTTCTGTTTCCATGAAGTTAACATTTAACTAAAAACAGGAACAGATAAGATTTTAAAATGTTGTCTTTTTGTCTAAAAGATTGACAAGTTTGTCTGAAAAACTTTTAGAATTCAATCAACAGATGTTTTAGTTTTGTATTCTTTAAAATAAAACTTTTTCCTGTTCTTTTTGCAAAAATAATACGGGCCACAGGATAAACTACAGTCAATGATTGTACATCAAAAGAAGCATTGTGAGAACTGTCTGTTCCGACTACTGTCTCTCCAGGCACCTGAGACCTTTTACCGTCTGACCAATTTACTGTTAGAAGTTGCAGCTCTAACAGTACATCTATTTTCATAGAAGATGAATGAAAATAGTGCTCATCAAGTTTCCATTCACCCAGTCACTTTCACAAGCACTCACACATTCACACACCAGTTTCACACACACACTGGAGGCAAGGTGGGTTAAGTGTCTTGCCCAAGGACACAATGACAATATGAACTGGCAGGAGCAGGATTCGAACCCGATACACTGCCACCGATTGTGATGATGTGTATCCAAGTGTGTAAGTGGTCAGGTGGGCTATAATTGTCCGCTATTTCCACTGGGACTTTACTGACAGCTAAATGGAAACAACAGCAGTGAGAACCTGACAGTCTTATAATGGAGAAACAATTAGGTACTAGAGGTGACCCCTGGCTTCTGTGAGTTGTCTTTGGGCCTGAGGCGGGAGGGAGGGAGAGAGAGAGAGGGGGGGAGGGAGGGAGATATGTCTAATTATGCTTCGGGTTGTTTTGAGTCAAGGGCCAAAATAACACAACCCACAAATCACTATCATTAGCGCAATCATCTGTCTGTTAATAACAGATTGTCCTTCCTTGTAGTGTGTGTAAATCAGAAGGATGCAGAGTGGTGCTATGAGGGATGTATTTTTTTGCAGAGGAATTAGCATTAGCCTACAATTATCACATGATTATGTCTCTTATGTAAAAAAAAACCCCCAAAAACTGTGTATTGTACCTAAAACCTAAATGCTTGTAGGGTGACCTAGAGCAACTCAAAAATGCAAATCAGTTTTGAAATAGGCATTGAGCAAGCAACATTCGTCCACCAAAACACACTTTATGTCCCACATTTTGTCCATTATGATCTGGTCACCTTAAATCCTTGTTGTTGAGCTGTTTTTCCTGACTTTTTAGCTAGTTCGGGCAGGTAGGCTAAAAGCTTGTATTGATACTACAACAATAAGAGCAGCATTTTAAAAACAAACATGAACTCTGTTTGCTCCTTGTACAGGGTCGGCCAAGTCTTCAGTTGAGTCTTTGTTTTATATTAAAACATGGACAAACTACACATTTTTTTGAGGAGATCGTTTTGATTAGGTAATTTTACTCAGATGGAGGCATGAGTTACATTTACTTGAGTAACTTTGAAGTACATTTTGGTTCTCAATACCAAAGTATTTTGTCCATTATCTATTATCAAGTATTTCCTTATGATGTAAAAAAAAGTGAGTTTGGGATTTTTGTGCCTTGGCTACTCTACCCAATCCTTATTTTAGTGTGTGAATACTAATGGACTTTAGCACTGACAATGCGGCAAAGTTAACTTATGTAATGGTTTCTTGTCATTTTTAGCCTCTTATGCACATTCACCATTTTGAATAGACAGAACATTGTAGGATAATTTTCAGTCTTTTATCCGATCCTTAAATTACAATGTGATATTGTCTGTTCCCATGCTCCTTTCTCTCTCGTGCCAGTCTGATCCACTTCCTGGTGTTGTCGTGTGAATGGAGGTGTCTCAGGTGTCACTTTATGACCAGACTGTAACTGTAGTCAACTCATTGTGTGGGACATGCTTAGCTTTTGTTAGTCACACTATCAGCATTTATTATCGCCCCAGAAACTCGCTCATATTTTGTGAATGGGGCCCTGCTATTTATAATTTTAGTCTGACAGGCGTCGTGGTGGAGATTTATTTATTTATTTATTTATTAGTCACATTATTTCTGCAAGGTTCTGCTGCTGAGGTGGTGATGGAGGCGAGTGAGATGATTCTGCTGCTGAGGTGGTGATGGAGTAGAGTGAGATGGTTCTCCTGCTGAGGTGGTGTTGGAGGAGAGTGAGATAGCTCTGCTGCTCTCTCAGTTTAGTATGCCCCGCACTGCTGTACCTCATACAGGCGAATGCTGCAAATATTAGCTTTTCAAATGAACACGGTCACCCAGAGATATTTAAAGACTTAGATTGAGAGGCTGTCTTTTTGCTTCTGTCAGCCCTGTCCAGACCAGCCGCAGACAGAGCGGTCACATCCACAAACATGGGGCAACCGGGACTTATGGCTGGAGCTCCTGTGGTAGACACTCATTGGAGTTTAGGAAAGTTCAATGGGTTCATCTCAAAAACAAGTAAACAAGGACTGAACTGCATATCATTAATTTACTGCATACAACACTATCTGGGTGTTTTACTTAGACATAACTTCACATTAAAGGTATATTCTTTAAGTTTCCTAGACTAAAACAATGTTAGAAAATTTTATAAATGCTTTATCTGACCCTGTTCTTTGATGTAAAGTAAGTAATCTGTCATAATTAGGATTTTACTTTAGTCTCTCCCCTGGCCTCTACAGCAACATCAGATCAGACTTTGTGGGTTACCACTTTGACCAATAGTAGTCGAGTTTTCTGGCCTCGACAGAATACAGACCACCTGCATTACATTGTAGAACAGGGTCAGGTAGTCACTTTTTAATAGAATAATTGTTTTCCAGTACCATTATTATAGACAGCACTGCTAGTTGTAGGGTGGGCGATATGGTAAAAATATAATATCACAATTTTATGAAGCCAAGATCACGTTTTTAATCACAATTTTAGTTGACTTTGTAATTTTTGTTTTACACAGACTGCTATCGTTATAAAACCCTTTTAACTACAAATTCAATATACATTCAATTTAGTGTTCATCATAATAGTATTTATTTTCTATTTTTATTCATATGAACACTGACATTGTCACAGTAAAAATGCAGTGAAGAGCAGAGCATGAATGCACACAATCAAATAATCTTCCCAGATTAGCACATCGTAATAACTTTATAAGATGCTAGAATATTTTATTGCCATATTTTCCCACTCCTGGTTAGTAGAACATATTTTTTTATATTTATATTGCAGTTTTAGCCAAAGGATAGCAACAAGGTGCACAGACATTAGTATTGTGTTACATGGTGCATATATCTCTTGTAGTCCATTCTGTTGAACCTCTCCTTGCCCTGCAGTCAGACAGTCAGGAGCTGGTTCAGCCCTGACCACAAACTCGCTCCAAATGAGACCTTACTGCCATCCCAATCCTCTGTCATTTTTTCCAAGACATGTCTGTCTACGACTTTCGGCATATTACAGATGATAGAACGGCAATTGGCCTTTAAAATATGTGCCGGAAAATAGCTATAAGGAATCCACAAGGGCAGGGCGGAGCAATACATGGTTTTATACTTTTTCATGTATGATATGAATTTTCTATATACAGTGATACTGTTTAAAAAAGGGTTTACAGGTTTTATAATACAATGGGAGTCTGCATGTCCTCCCCGTGTTAGTGTGGGTTCTCTCCAAATTCCTCCTGCCATCCATGTGTTAGAAGAAGAGTGAATGAATGTGAGTGAATGGTTGTCTGTCATAGGAAATTAGGAATACGCAAGAAATATATATTCAATAACGATGAGAAATATATTATGTTCAATTAGAGGTGTAAAAAAATGGTTTACTTAAACATCAGATCAGTCTGACCAATAGTTGTCAAGTTTTACTTTACTCCCTCCCCTGGCTTTTGGCTTTTGGGAAACTTTACAGACTACACCTGAAAACGTTTCCTTATTTACTAGTGAAAATTGCTTCAAAATGAAAAACATAAACGAGGACTAAAATAAAGCCTAAGTATGACTAAATTAAGTATATAGTCACAACACATTTCATTCAGGGCTAAAATAGAAATATTAATTTATTCTGATCAGAATAGCAGATCATTTTGCAATATATTGTGCAGTCCTAGTGTACTGTGTATTTGTGTCAGTCTTATAAATAATTGTACCCCACCTAAGGCCCATAGTTGCTGGGATAGACTCATTTATAATTGTTAATACTACTTTTGGTAAATTTTGCTCATATTACCCAGCTCCGTCCGAAAGTCTAGCCTTATCTCGGTGCACTGTGTGTCACCGTCACCAGATCCGTTCATTAACATTGAAAGGTAAGAGAATAGCATTTTACTGTTGAACTTGAGCAGACGAAACCACCTCAAGGTTAGGAGCTGATAAATCAATTAGCCCAAACACAATCGCCAAGGATTCACACACCGTTTAACCAGGGCTGCCTAAATTCAAAAGCTTTTAACGCCCATATCCAGGCACCCCGGGGAGGCCAGTGTACAGAGGTAGTACAGAAGGTGTCAGGCTTTATCATAACTGCTTTTCAGGTTTTTGGCTGGAAAAAGGTAAATTGCTTTAGTGACGGTCTCCATATTCTCTACATTTTATTAAAAGGGACCTATTACCAGCTGCTATGAGGCTGTTGCTGGCGCTTGTTTACTACACTGTAAAAAGGTGACGTGTTAGTCCTGATTTTGATTGGTGTGGCTGTGTTTGGACAGTGGTTGCCAGGAGAGATTTTTCAGGGAGCCACTCAATTCTAACTGCCCCACACTGACAGAAGGCTCGTGGGCCGGTGACAGGACACACTCTGGGGATGGCACTTCCATGATTTTCACTAAGATTGTGTGAAACCGTTACTGCTGCTCCTGCAGGTTTGATCCTCAGGCTGACTGACACAATCTCTCTTTTGCCAGGCAGTGTATTAGCCAAGTGAAGCTGAAGTGTTCTAAAAATGTAATTAAATAGAGCAGTTCAATATTTATTTACTTGCCAAATGCCAATTGAAAGTCAACTATATTGCAGCACATGCCATACAAAACTTTGCTTGTGTGACAATAGATTTTGCCATTAAGGTGCCACTGTGGTATCACTGTGGTATGGTCTGCCACAGGTCTTTCTCTTTAAATTTCTTCTTGATGTGCTTCTGAAATGTTTTTTTTTTTTAATTTGACAGCATCGGTGTGGTCACTGCTGTGCTCCTTCACTCAGTGGCTCTCGTGGCCAGAGCAGACCTTCTCACGTTCATGTAGTTGTTAACAGCTTGTGGTCGTATCGTGGTTTGTGTGGGTTGCACCGACATAGTCAATAAAATCACATTGAGCTACATCTTTAAAGCAAGGAAGTGGACAGTGGTGAAGCAGCTAAAAGGCACCAACAAAATGTAGATTATGTAAGATTGTTTTCATGCAACCACTCGCTGTGTTAAACTTCATTGATTTTTTTAAAGTTAATTGGACTTGCTAGAAAAATTGTGAAAGTACCATATAAAAAGACATAAATAGGTAATGAGCCAGTGTTAGTTTTAAATGCTGAGGATATATTCTTTATAGAGGGAATCTATTCTGTACTTAGTGTATGTGGGTGAAGTACAGTAGTAGTAAGAGGCATAAGGGGGGGGCAATCCTTACTCTGACTAGTTCATACTTCTGTTGTATCCTTGGGCAAGTCACTTTAGTTAGCTAGTGTGATGAGTGTGTTTAGTGGTGGACGGTTATAGGCAGCAGATGTGGTCTGCCAGCCACGTCTTTATCAGTACGCCCCAGGGCAGTTGTGGCTGAAAAATTAGCTTACCACTACTAGTTTGTGACTATGGACTGACTAAATAATTGGACTTGTGGGTGTCTTGAAAAGTACTGAATAAATCTTTCAATATTATTATTATGTAGCCAGTTTATTACTCCTTAACACTTTTGTCATTTAACCATTAACCTTTACCATTGGACTGTAAGTTATACTCACACTCACAATTCTCATATGTCTTTTACCATCCACAATGACTGATTCACTAAGCTCAGCCTGTTTTAGATGACTTTAGGCTTTATTCATTGGTTGTGGTCCCTAACCGAGCTTTGTCTGATCTCTGCAGGAGTCGGAAGATCCAGATCCGAAACATCCCGCCTCATCTGCAGTGGGAGGTCAGTATGTTTCTTTATATCCTGTAAACACGGGGATGGTCCGGGGCACAGCACATAAAACACTTCCTCATCATGACTCACTGGCATTTGCCACTGATATGTGACTATCAGCTTTTAAAGGGTAACTATGGAACTTATTGTTAGGTTTCATTCTTTCTTTGATAGAGCTCCTCCTAGTGTTCCAAAAGAATACCACTGTATTATAAAAAAAGAACGAAGAATATAGACTTTAATATTTGTGGTACACTTAAAAGATTGAACACAAAAATGCCAGCTCTGTATGATTTTCACATTTTTGTTTCCAGTGACTTAACTTTGTAATGTGGGCCCTAGTGCAGGTTTTTCAGAATTACTTGACCCTGTTTAGTCCTGGTTTAGTTCTGGTCGACCAGTGTTTTAGTCCTGGTTTGGTTTAGTTCTGGTCTAGACCGTGTTTTGCCCTGGTTTTTCCCTGGTTTAGACCTAGACCCTGTTTAGTCCTAGTTTAGATCCTAGTTGTAATCTAGGGTTGTTTTAGTCCTGGTTTAGATCTGGTTTAGTTGTTTGCTTGGACCTAGTTCAAACCCCAATGGGCCTCTCCACCTGCTGGGCCCCAGTTCAGTTGCAATGGCTGAAGTTACGCCACCGTTCTCTAAAAGCCCCAGCCCTGTGACTTGACCCAAGGGGACAAAGACACCAGTGCAGTCAGCTTCTTGCAATGTTTTTTTTTTGCCAAGATATAAATGAAGGAAGCCTCATTCACCCCACAACATTTATTTTAGCCATCACATTTACTCCAAAGCTGTTTAAAAATGTTGGCTTTGTGAAATGAATGACTATGAACAATGCACAGTTACTTTTTGTAGCTGTTATAAACACTATCTCTATAGGCGTTCAGATACTTTGGGCCTAAGGTGGGGTAAACTCTAGCCTCGCCAGCCGTGACTAACTCTTTTCCTATCCTATACAAAGATGTTGGTCGGGTCTCTCGTTGATTGCATTCAAGTCCAAGGGCGGAGTTTATTGATGTAACGCCAGACATCACGCTATAAAGCCACACATGCACCCTGTTGTTAACAAAAAAGTCACGTTAGCAAAGTTTGTATATGACATGGCCAACAAAACACACACTGTTGCGGCTAGTGATTGGTCTGTCCACAAAATCGCAGAGAAATGATTCGCACCAGACCCCGCTTTTGAAAAAAGTAGGAGGGACGGGTATATCAGGCTTGGTAAACCTGAGACACTTACATTTACTAAGTGCATAAATGGTGGGAGGAAGCTGGAATATTTCTGACAGGCATGAGAAAAACATGGTACAATTTCTATACCTCGTTTTATTTACTAGATAATTTAATTTCTCAATTTACTATAACCTTATTGACAGCATATATGAACAGTCCTTCTAATATCTGTTTCTTGTCTTATCCCCAGGTTTTGGACAGTCTTCTAGCTCAATATGGTACTGTTGAAAACGTGGAACAAGGTACGTCTCTCCCCTTTTCTGTGCAGACCTCCCATTGAGTCACCCTCCCACAACCAATATCTAAACCCATCTTTGCATAAATCACTCCTGTGTCTCCTATAAGTTAAACTAGGGACAGACAACTTGGAGTTCCATGCAGTGTCTATAATAATCTTGCGGTTGGTCTGATATTGTGCATTGAAGTGGGTAGACCTGGCGCCGGTCCAGTAATTGTGTCCTGTGTGCATCATATTTAGGGAGGTGCACTGTGGTGATGTGAAGGCGCCTGTGGTGAGGCTTTTGATCAGACTGATAAAGCATTAGCGTGATGTCTAGCAGGAAGGCAGAATACATATGCATGGAGGGGGTAGACAGAAATTCCACAGAAGAACTAGTGGAATGTTCTCAGCTATATTAACTGTTTTATGCTTATAGACACCAATTTTTAACCAGGGCTAACAAGTTACCACACCTGATGACAGCCATATTTCTTCCACAGATCCATCTGGTAGGGTTGTGATATTTTTTGTTGTTGTAAGGTGGTGATTGTTGTATTCTTTGGCAAGGCCCTTCAGCCATCTTGCTGGTGGCCAGATATAGGCAATAGTTGTGGGATGCCACTTCTCCATCAGTCCGCCCAAGGGCAGTTGTGGCTAGAAAAAGTGGTTTACCACTGTTAGTTTGTGACTGGAGTGAATAAATAATGGCCTGTTTTGTAAAGTGCTTTTAGTGCCTTGAAAAGTATTTAATAAATCTTTCAATATATGATTATGAATATTGGGTAGCCTTGTTTATTAATATTGCTAGCCCTAAAACAATTCTAGATTTATCCTAACAATTACCAAATTTAATCACAAATCGTTACTTTACCATCCACAGTGACTGATTGCCTGTATTTTTCTCAGGAAAAAAACAAAAACAAATTGTTTGTTGAGGTAACTTCAAATGTACTGCTCTAAACCAGGACTAAACTAGTTTTAAACCTAATAACCAAATCTAAACCAGATACATCAGTGTTAAACCAGGGACTATACCAGCCTAATATTGTAGCATCAACAAAAATCTACTGTGAACGTTTTTTAATTTAACCCAAAGTAGATGATTATGAGAAGCAGTTACTTGCAGGTGGCTTACTTAACCACCTACCAGATATCCATCTGAAATTACTTTGTGTAACAGATCATCTGAGTAGTCACAATAAAACATAACCAGTACTAGAGCTTAGAATAAACAGGCCTAAATCAGGACCAAGCCATGATTTACAAAAAATATATTAGTGTCAGCATAAGCACGCTCTTAAGTATGCTACTTCTCTTAGTCAATAGTAGATTTAATATGAATAATAGGATTTTCTCTTGTATAAAATTGAAAATCCACTTTAGATGAAGGCCATATTTTGGATACAATAAGTCTACTGTCAAAAGAACTACTCTGTGATGTAATCGGTGTGACCAATGTTACTCGTCTTGGGGCCGGATTCAAATGCAAATTGAGTAAGGCCCGCAAAAAAATGGAACAAACCCTGGCGCACATGAGGTTAGCCTGTGGTTTGTGTGTCTGGCAGGTGCAAACTGAAGAGTCCGCAAATTTTGCTCCTGAGACTCGATGAATATGGTAAATGGAGGCGTACATGCAACAGGAGAATGGGCAAAAAACAAGGAGGAGACAATGCAGATGAGTAGAATTAATGAGTGTTATCTTACTTATCAAGACTGCGGACGCTAAGACTACTTTCAAAATGGTCAGAAGTAGGTGCATAAAGGCGGAGGAAAGAGCTCCTATATATTCATACCACAGTAATGTATTGATTTATACAGGCCCCTATATAAGCATACAACAGTAATGTGTTGATATGAGATCAGTAACAACAAGGTCTTGACCTTTAACCCTTCTCTCCTGCTCCTATGAAACTCCGTCTTTCCCTTCACAATGGCCGTCTACGCCGGTCCCATGTCCTAAAATCCTCACATGAACATCAATAAAGAGTTTCAAAGCCTTAACATGATCACAGCACCAAGAGCAAGAGCAAGAGCAAGAGCAAGAGCAAGAGCAAGAGCATCATGAAGTTTTGTCCATTCCGTTGTCTGTTCTGAACGCGTGCGTTGACACACATGATCTGAACCTGTTTAAACTCGTTTCTGTGTCCTTCAAAACGTATGCATCACTTTGATAGAAAACAGAAGATGTTCTTGCAGTGATACAGCGCGGGTCAATGTCAAAACTGCAGCCTCTTTATCAAACAGCTCTCCAATCCGTCTCCAATACCTCCATATGTGTTTGACTGACTGTGAGACATAAGGGAGCTTTGTCCAAAACCTTGTCATGTTATAACAGAAAGGACACACTTCCCCTTGTTCATAAATGGGCCTCGTAAAATAATGACACTCCCTAACAAACCCAGTCAAAGTACAGTGTCCTATCATCCACAGCCGCCCCAGATAGCGAGCAACTGGTCATTGAAATATTTCTGTTTGGATGTGTAAGGTGTTTACACAGTTCTCAGTAAATCACACACACCACTCCCACAATTAGTACACAGTAATATTCAAACTATACTCGCAAAATTGCACCTCTTTTAGTAAATCTACCACACAGGTCACAAGTCAAAAAACAAAGCACATAAATCAGTCTAATAATTAATCATTAACATAAAAAATGTTTAGATTGTGCTTAGAGACGGCTCTTTTAGAAGGGTTAATACTACGGAGAGTTCCCGTCTGTTTTGGAGAGGACTAAGGGTAGAGACCTGTCATCCACTATATCCTCTTGGATGTGACGATATATAATTTTATCTCCAATAGCAACTGGTTCAATCCAATGGTGTGACAGTAGTGGCAGTTATGCAAAATGCTTTTTCTTAAGCTGGCTAACAAGACATGCTGAATATTTATATCCATTTATTACATTTCCAAAGCATATACAACATGTCCCACAATGTCCCACAGATTAATGTCCCACATTTAGTCCTCTATGATCTGGTAACCCTGTTTTAGACCTGGTTTAGTTCTAAATCAAGACCTAGTTTAAAGCTGCATCACCTGATTTCTTTTTCCTTGTATTTTAGCAAAGATCATTATTTAGATATTAACAGCATAACAGAAGTCATCTGAGAAAACATGAGACTTTGAGGTCACCTGTGGATTGTGTTATAACGGTTTGTATTTTAGAGCGAGGGAAGGAACTGTTAAACCAATCACATGCTTCTGCTGTGCAGGAGCGCTCTGATTGGTTGAAACATTGTTTATTTATCAAGAACTAGAATATATCAGGAGTAATGTGAGGGACCTGATGTTTTATTTCCAAATTCCTATACTATTTGTTATTTTCATTAATTAAAAGTCAACTCCAGATTCTCATAATTCCTGGCTTGTGTACGTACTTCCTGGTTTGTGTGAGACCGTGATAGGGCCACGAAGGAGAGGATTCAGGAAAGGGGAGTATATTATTCAAAACTTTTACAGTCACAAATTTAGGTAGTGCAAACCATACAGCCCTGATAGGTGGTTTTCTCAGCCGCCTACTAACAGACCCTCTGACTTGTCAAATTACCTCACAGCAAGGAACTCCCAGGGTTGATTCCCAGACAGGGTAGCTGGGCCTTTCTGTTGAGTTTGCATGTTCTCCCAGTGTCTGGATGCTTTGTCCCCCCCCCCCATTTTCCCCATCAACTTCAAGCATGCAAAATAGGCTAATCCTCCAACTAGTTCCATCCTGAGCAAGATCTGTAGAAGGGTCCCTGGGCGCTGTACTGTGGTTGCCCCAGCAATAATGGGCCAAATGATCTAGTCCTTAACCAAGCAAATCCAAGATTAATGCTAAAATGAGGATTACACCAGCCTAAACCATCACCAAACTATAGCCTAAATTACATTGTATGGCCAGATAGAATACTGTATGATTCTTGTTGGACTACAGGCAATACACAATGGGCTGTCTAAAAACTGAACAAAACTCAGAATACTGCCTCTTTAGCACCTGTCTTGTTCCGACGGGTGCTGTAGGTGTTGGCAGGAGCCCTGAGGAGAGGGAACGCTAGAGTGTGCGGCAAGTGTGTGGTAATGACTGAACGAGAAACATGTCAAACCCCATAGAACCATTATAAGAACCATTATAGGGACTACAATAGAAACAGAGACGTGTAGAACTGCTGACAAGGGTCTTCTAGGAACTAACTGTTGGTATATTCTTTATTTATTGTATGGGTTTAAATAGCCATGGTGGATGTAATTGATAGTGAGCATACTGTAGGCTGCATAATAGCTATACAATGTGCAACTTAGGTCTTTCAGTTTTCCCCTCTATACTAAATAAGCCTCTTTGCATGCAGTTATTCACATACAGTATTAGGATAGATTTTAAGATGCCTTCCCAGACAACCCACCTAATTTAACCGGATTTGGCACTGGCACAGAGTATGTGAACCGATTTGCTTAAATGCAATGTCCTTTTTAGGTGCTCTATTTCATTGGTATGAGAAAGAGTTACTTTATACTCCCTATCCATCTGAAATTATTTTGTTGTTATTTTTGTTTCTGGCTAGCCATGTTAAAACTAAACTAGGGCCTAATGAAGTCAAAACCAGCATTAGTACCGTCTGACACACCAGACCTTCTTCCTGATGCTATGCTGCTAGAATGCTAATAGAAATGTATGTTTTTACCACAGTTCATTATAGGACTTCTTTAAATACAACAAAAATCTATTATAACAACTAATACATTTTTTAACATTAAAGCTATTAATTGACATGCAATATAGTGCCACTCGATTAGACTTTTGAGTCTAAATCACGGCTAAAACCATAGGGGTAAAGAGTTATTCCTGAAAAATACTAAACTGGGACTAAACCAGATCTGTCTATATGAACTGATACAAAATTAAGATGCTGTAACGTATGTCACCAAATCTAATATTTCTTTTTTTTGTCTTTGTCCACAGTGAACACTGACACAGAAACAGCGGTCGTGAATGTTACATACGCAACCAAGGAGGAAGCTAAAGAGTGAGTAATCACTTACCTATAGATGAACGTGTACAATATACAATACATTGCAGATTAGAAGGTGTAGGCGGGGTCCTTTATTATGCTCTTTTGCACATTTTACAGTCTATTTTGGATGCATTTAAGTAAGCTTTTTACTTTTTGCAACATTAAACACATAATAATGATCTAAGCTAAGCCCACTTTGACCCGAAAGCAAACGCTTTAAAACAGGATCAAACCATTTGTGCCCGTTTTTGGGGCTTTCAAAAAATAAATTCCAACCACTTTTTACTACTATAAACAAATCCTTGACACCCTCACAGCTGAACACACATCTTCCCCATGGATGTATTATTTAAAGATAGTGAGTAGCAAGATGGCCACCACTGATTTCAATATATTTTGCTCAATCGCACACAATGGCAAAAAAATACTTCCGCGATACTTCCGCGATACTTCCGCGATACTTCCGCAATACTTCTGCATTATGGGCGCCGCCATTTCCACTTTTAATTCTGTGTATGAGGCCCATAGAGCAGGCACACTACGGCCCTCAAACCCCGCCCTCGTGTACACAGTGAAGGTGGGATAGAGTGGTGAAGCCCACTTGACCCCACGAACATTAAAAGTTATTTTTTTGCCAATTTCGGGATTTTTAACAGAGAAAGTCTATAATGTGAAAATAGAGAATAAACACCACTAAATCTGACCATTTTGGAAGTTGTAGGTGTCCTCACAGCTGAGCACCAGGCATTTCTTTTTACATTGCGGTCAATGGGTAAAATCCTTTTTGGGCTGCAGGGGATTTTCTCACTGCTGTACCACCTAGTGACCACTACACATATTTGCATCAAGGCAGAGGGGGTGGTGCCTTATTCTGTTTTTTTATAATAGATCCATGATCTTCCCCAATCAGATATGTTGTTAAATGGTGGTAAGCTAGCAAAGTAGCAATATTGCGTTTGTTCACATTGCAGGAGCAGGCAGGAGAATTTCTTAGAGAGAGTATTTTGACACTATTTGTTACGTCACTAATAGCTGAATCAGTTTTTAGCTCTTGGAGAGGACTATAATCAACATAAAACATTGAAAGAGCAAACATGCACAAAAGAAACAAAACACAACTTTGGGTATGAGTTTCAGGCAGAAACATTAGAACGTGGTTAAAAGCTCTGAAAGGTACATTTTGCATAATATAGGACCTTTAACTTCTGTAGTGCTAACCTATAGGAAAATTGCTAATTACTGTGTCAGTCTTTAATGTTTTACCCCAGAACTGACATTACACACATGTAGTCATTGCGTACATTGCCATTTTGTCAAAACCATCTTGTTTTCTCACAGTTAGTATTTTTAGTGGCTAATACATCCATTAAAAATAATTGCATGCTGTTCAAATTATAAGACCACAATTAGCCAAGAGCCTACGTGGTTTGAGTACTAAAATGTTAAAACTAGCATTAAAAAGAGAATCCAGATTCAAAATGTCAGCTTTGCATAAATACTTAGTGCTGAATTTGTTTGGCCAGATACAACACTACATATTTTGAAAGGTTTGTCTCTTTTGTTTGGTTGTATGAGAGTGAAAATGATGTAAATGTGAACAGTTATTATGCATAGAGTGACTCTGTATTGTAACACAGTGATTAGAGGGAGTTATCCAGGCTCCTCTCAGCAGGAACACTGTCACTATCTGTTTGTGTTCACACCTGTTTGCTGCATAAGGGAGGACATGTCTGCAGCTCAAAGGATAAACAAGACCACATACTGTGCAGCGTATAATTTTAATACCTCAATACATTATATCAATTTAGAGTTTTTTACTAACTGAAAAATGTGTGTGGACATTGTTCACACAATTATGCTGGTCCTCAGGTATGGTAAAGAGATGCACTGATATGACTTTTATCTGGGCTTTGTGGATCAATCGATACCCAATACTTATGCAAAAACTAAAGGCATTCTAACTTTCCTAAAGTATTCCTAAGACCAGATGACCCTCAATGTCTAACTAATGTAATGTGGTAGTTACAATGTAATGTAATATAATGTATTTTGCCACTTATTCGCTCATAATTAGGATAAAGTAGCAGCTCCAGTATCAGCCTCATTCACCAATCCACCGATACAGCTTATGGGGCTGTATTGACACCAATATCTGATCTTGTATCGTATCACTGCACTATTTTCAAATCATGCAGATGCTGAGGTGCATTCTCAAAATGTCAGCTTTGCATAAATGTAAATGTAAACTGTATGACACTTTATGCATTATCATTCACAATTGAATGCACACTATTAGAACGGGTGAATGGATGCAGACTTCTCTGAAGAATATTACCACAATTCAATACGATGTGATCTTTTTGTGGCAAAATTAATACATTATTTTTTTGCAAGAAAAGCACTCCCACAAAGTGCTTAGTACATTGTGTGGGTATTAGGACAGGACCACAGTACCAATGTAAATACCTACCAAAACTACCATAGATTATTGAGCTCACAATAAAAAAGATGCTAAAACGTAAAGTGTAATGATTCTTTTTACATTTAAATCTAGTTTAGGCCCTAGTCTCCTGTAAACTCCAGATACAGTGTGGTTATAATTCCACTAACCCTGTCCCCTCCTGTCTCCTCAGAGCCATTGAGAAGTTGTCAGAACACACGTTTGAGGACTACTGCTTTAAGGTCTCCTACATCATGGACCTGGATGCTGCTCCGAACCAGCCCCCTCGCTCCAGGAGAGGCCGGTCGTCCCAGGACCAGGGGCTCCCTCAACCTGGGCCCTCGGGCTGTTACCCCGCTCCGCGCACCCGCTCACAGGACTTCCCTCTGCGCATGCTTGTGCCTACTCAGTTTGTGGGGGCCATCATTGGCAAAGAGGGCCTTACCATCAAGAATGTCACCAAACAGACGCAGTCAAAGTAAGTATTAGCATTTTCTGGGGTGTTGTAGACCAGTGTATCTGAGCTGGAGGCATCAAGGAACCTTAGATGTTAGGTGAAATGAATAAAAGTGAGGCTAGGTTGAAGTTAGCACACATAGCCATAGAATACTACATTCTATGGCTACATTCTATCAACATAATGTGTAATGTGTATGTTGCAGTCTGACAATATAATAACCACAATTTATTTTTGTCTATACATTTTGCAGTCACATCAAGCTTGTTCACGTTAAGATATTATGATAACACAGTAAGCCATAGACATTGACTGTAAGTGAACATGCTGCCTTCATCACTCTACGTACTGTAAGCAAATCAATCACACCCCCAATCACAGGAGCCACAATGGTTGTCATGGAAACATAACCCGTGTGCAATGTTTTTATGCTCCCAGCCATCTGCAATGCACCGCCAGCACTTTCCTTTATGATATATTTTACAGCATATGTTCAGTTTGTGTTTATGGCCTTGCTGGAGTAGTTAATACTTACTGCTATGGTCCTTTTAACCATAAAGATATTTTTTGCAAGTGCTTTTACATCCTGCCAGCTTTTTCAATTTGTTTTATGTTTAAGGTGCATTATATGTACTCCAAGAACTACATAGCTACATATATAGCAGCTGTATATACTGAATATATACAACATCTGGAGCAACTCACCACCGCAAACACACTGAACAAAAATAATGTTTTATCAATTTCAATATTGACTTTTAACTTTAGTATTAATGATAAAAATATCTTTGATTCAGGATATAGTGCTTTTTAAGAAGCCCGGACAAATATTAATTCCCTCCAATCACAACTGGTGGTGGTGGTGAGCCACAGCTGTCTTTGGGCAGACTAATGGAAAGGCTGTGTTGTCTATGATAATGACCTATCCTACCACATACTGTATAACACCACAATCAGGCTAACTTATAGACAAGTTGGGTTAAGTGTCTTGTTTCCAGTTAGCAGGTGCCCTGCTACAACTTATCATCTTCAGAATGCATTGCTAATACTGATTTAAATTTCACATGTACTGTATGTAAATAAATGTGAGTGTGAATAGTGGTCTATTAGGGTATGTCTCTTAATGTCTCTGACTAACTGGCCATTGTCCAGGGTGGTCAGAGAAGCCAAGCAGAATGTCAATCTGCCGCAGGGCAGCTGTGGCTACAGTGTAACTGTGGAGAGAAGGAATAAAGTCTAATCCATCATTCTAACAGTTGTTGTGTTTGTCAGGGTGGACATTCATCGTAAAGAAAATGCAGGAGCAGCAGAGAAGCCCATCACCATCCACTCCTCTCCTGAGGGCTGCTCAGCCGCCTGTCGTATGATCCTGGAGATCATGCACAAGGAGGCCAACGACACCAAGACGTGAGTGACACCACCCTTACCACCACCCTTACCACCACCCTTACCACCATTTGATCCACTCCTTCTCTGCTTACATAGCCTTCTGTCTGCTGACCTGATCCTTTAACCTTTATGCACACCTGTAGTCCAAGTATACTCTGTAGACCACTAATGCACACACAGTCCCACGTGATGACAGCTTAAGAAATGAGGACAGCAGCACTAATCACAATTGACATTTTGAACAGCACCTTTTAAACCCTGTGAGATCAGAGCATCAGTTCCTCCATGTTGTATCTTGTATGTATGTGCTCAGTAAGGCTTTTTTTAAAATATTCCTTTTATATATATATATATATATATATATATATATATATATATATATTCTTTAATTATACTGTTTATTACAACAATATAAGAGTGCTCAAGAAGTCATTAACTCTAGCACTTATGTGAAGTGAAGCCCGATAATGTGTTTTAATGACCTAATTAAGTTCTACCTTAACTAATTATCACCCAAGAGACACTTCTTATGTTTGTAAATAGAGTGACACCATAAATGAAGCAGACTGTAATACATTTTCTATGGAACAATTAGCAAAATATGAAGAAATCCACTGGTTTCAGCACCTAACATAACAGCTACATGTAAGTAATGTTAGCGTATGGTTAGACAACTTCATACAATATTAGCATTGGGCTAAAGGCTAAATGAGCTTGGTTTCTTGAGTTTTACTGCACACATACTTACAGAAATGTATTAATTCACCATTCACCATTCATACAAATCCTACTTTAAGTTAAATAACATAAATATTTTTATTTTTTTATTTTTTATATATTTTTTTGTATATTAAGAAAACTTTTTTTAGTCCCACAATGATAAAATTATGTTTATATTGACAACAATTGATTTTTGCCATCATATAATTTTTCAAATAAATTGAATTATTAATAGATCCTGCTCCATGCACCTCTCAATCAGATTAATATGTTTCTTCTATTGTGCATTCTACTGTACCCTCACATAAATGGCTTCAGGATGCCTCACTGTTGCCCCATACATGAATGGTCTCAAGGTGCTTTCTGTAGTTGAATGCAAATTGCCATTCTAAAAACTGAAAAGCAGTTATTCTGTGTTGATGAAATAGTATTTGGTGTTTGGTAATATCCACGTCATTGGGTCTGGTAGTGCCACCTCTTCCTGTGTACTGCCACCCCCCTCCCTGTCTGATGTGGGCGCCACACCCCACATCCTGTCATTTGATCGAGTTTGAGAAGCACTTTTTGAAGCTGGGACAAATCAGGCAGGCATTGCTACACTGTGTTCACTACAGTCCTCTGCCCCTCCTCTGGTGCACCACGACAACCACCAGGACAGACACCTCCCTCCACACCCTCCACACCCCACACACATTCAGTTTTACTACTGTTTCAAAGTAAGGATGGGCGATATGGCAATAAAAGATCAAAACGTGATATGAAGTTATGATGATCTGCTAATCTGGGAAGATCAAAGAATTGTGATACAGTGCATTCATTTATATTCTGCTCTCCACCATCATTTTTACTGTAACAATGTCACTAAAACAATTTTTTAGTAAAGGTTAAAAAGCCACACACACACATATACAGTGAAGAAAACAAGTATTTGAACACCTTGCTATTTTGCTATTTCTCCCACTTAGAAGTCATGAAGGGGTCTGAAATTTTCATCGTAGGTGCATGTCCACTG
>JAVQKC010094418.1:0-15805 GCA_036025475.1 Philypnodon macrostomus
GGTTTTAGACCAAAGTTTGCCGAATATAACAAGTTTACATGAAAATTTCAAAAATTGCACAGCAACAAGAAGACAGCACCAGTAGAGACCCATTTAGACAGTTTATCAGCAAAAAAAAAGTGTTTTGGGGTTTAGTTACTCTTTAAGCACACACTGACTTGTACGCATATAAAAAAGAGATAATGAATGTATCGACCAGTCAGAGCCTGTAGAAGCTGAAGAACTAGTATAGCTTTAGGTTTTCATTTTGAAGCAATTTTAACAGGTAAAAACCTGAACTATTTCTGCCTTATTGAACTTGCATCAAAATATTGCAAAAATATCATAGTTTTTCTCATTTCTTGCAGTCCTACTAAACATGCATATTCTGTTTCCAATACAACAATAATAATAGACAGTAGCTCTCACCAAACGAGTCAGTGTTGACAGATCTCCTTCTCGCGCTGCTTCCAAAAGATGCTCTTCCAGCTTTCTCTCTTCTGTTCTCTCTGCCGCTGGGGTTAATAACAGACAAATGATTTTATTGTATACGATTTGTATTTAAAGCAGATTTTTATACAGTAGTTGGTGTGTCTCAGTTGGCTCTCTCACCTTCTAACATGCCTCTGATCTCTGCATTCTGAGTGACATCTTTGGGAATCTGCGCCATGCCATTGATGACAGTAGCGCATGCATCATAGTTCAGCAGCAGCATGACAACCTCCTGAGCCATACATGTATTTGATTGAATGGATGAGAACAGGTGTGCAAAAATTATATTATAAATGGACTGATGTAGGAGCTGATAGCTATTTTTAATGTGTTACCTTTCGACCTGTGAAGGCAGCTTTGTGCAGTGGTGTGTCACCGATACTATTGGGTAGATTAACATCAGCCCCAGCCTATAAAGCAGGCACACATTAATGCATACACTGCAAAAAGGAATATTTAGTTACTTATTAGGTGTTGATTATTTGACTTGATCAAAAATAGACTGCTTTTAATTTTTTTTTAATGATTTCAATCAAAGTTATCTGCCCTCGGAGTAAGACAGTTGCAATAAGTATTTAGATTGGCTAACAACACATAGCTTACAGTAGAACAGACACATATACAGTGAGCAAAATAAAACACTAAACACTATTGGAGATACAGTTGCATCAGATGAATCAAACTACATACATTTTTAGTCCATGAATTTGCAATGTTTAGCCATACAATGTCTGGCAGCCATGTTGGATTATAGTTATTATTGCCAACTAATGGACAGCTGTTATGTGGGATGCGTTTAAAAGTAAATAAAATACATACATTTAAACCAAATGACTCAAATCTAGACCAACATTCTGATTTCAAGTCATTTTAATTAATCTAGATGTTCATTCTTTACAATGTAGAATTATCCAAATTGAATATACTCATTTTATAGTATGTACCTCAAGTAATTGCTCCACAACATCTTTGTGTCCAAAGTAACAGGCCAAGTGTAGAGGGGTCCATCCCAGGTTCGACCGACTCTTTCCTGTAAACGTTCCTTTAAATTAATACAACTCTTCTCACACTGATAGTCTAGCTATGTCACATGTGCTTCATACCTTTACAGTTGATGTTAATCTGCGCTTCTTGCCTGGACTTGGACAGTAGCAGATTATTGATGCCAGAAAGGTCTCCATTCCTAGCACAAAGTAGAAACTGCTCCTCTGGTTCCAAATCCTCCATGCACACCTGCAACAGAAGACATAAGAAACTGAGAAATGGTGTAGTCTGTAGGTTTTCTAAAATAAAAAATGTCAATAGTAGGTAATCTGTCATAATTATTATTTTACTTTAGTCCCACCCCTGGCCTCTTCAGCAGGGGTCTCCAACCTTTTAGACCCTGAGAGCTAATTCTACAAAATGAAAGTGGCAGAGAGCTACTCATGTTTGGTAACTTTAATCTGAGGCTTAGCTTATTTTAATGTAAAGAGAAATGATTTTGTTTTCCCTCAACATTTACCTACAGATTTCTAAAAAGCTCAATTTTGCATTAAAACAACTAAAGCTGGTTTGTCAGCAGTTAAATCGAAATTGACTAATCATGCTTTTGAAAAATTCACAAACCCTTAGGAGCATCAGATCAGACTTTGTGGGTTACAAATTTTAAAAGTTGCTGAGTTTTACTTTAGTTCCTCCCCTAGCCTCTACACACTACAGAAAACTTTACATCATAGATGGTCAGATAGTTTGAATTTGAAGTTTTTTATTTCTAACAAACTTACAGAGTACACCTTTAAGAATAATTTGTCCACCAAATGTTGACAAAAAGCTAACAAAACCGAGACGGTAAGAATTAAAAGAATTCTTACAAAAGTTGACGGTCACAAGATGAGACTGACAGGAAGGAAACATGTACTTTCTTAATTCTTCCTCAGCTCACATGACCTGATATTTGCAGATGTCATGATGGTATGCAGTGACAAAACAAAAACACCTACTCATGTTATCAATGATATCTGTTCAGCAGACCAAACTTGAGAAACAAAAAAAACCCAAAAAATCAGAGCAAAGATTGATCAAAGCTAAACACTTGAAGCTGTAGCTAATGGATGGACTGACTTTAGCACTTCAGGTGCAGGAAACAAAAGGCTCTCAAACAGGTTTACCTAGGACTGGAAGTCATGTGACATGTTAGTAATAGTCATAAGGGCTTGACATGAACTTTTTTGCTCACTGGCCCCTGTGGCTAGTCCTTTTTAAAAGTTACTAACAAATAAAAATGATTTTGACCTTTTCCATGTGGTCATGTTAGTACGTTGTGTTGTACTTTCTTCAATTTCGTTTTAATGAATCACTTCAAAATAAGGGTAGCATCAGTATAACCTCTTAAGTTAAAATACATGGCCTACACACACATAAAATCTGTGGCTAGTGAGAATAAAACTGTTGAGATGGGACAATATAAAATAATATTGTTTATTTCAATGAAAACACTGACAATTTATTTATCATAATAATCGTTCATCCTAATAATCGTCATTGATTTGCACCTCAGTGCCCTTTAGCCTTTACTGTGAACAGATATTTTATTATATTTATGATAAGTTCAGGTGATATTAATTTCAGCCTACAATAAAATGTACTGTTGAGATTCTAAATGAACATTTTAAGGACTTTTTACACATTGTTATAATAATAAAATGATCTTGATATTATCGCAAATATTATGGCCAAGATAATTGTTACCAAAAAAAAAATCAATATCGTCCCATGCCTAGTTACTAGCCAGAAGTGAAATCTAACAGTGTTTGTCTTGTCTAGTGTTAATGTCAGGCCCTGATAATCATATCGCTGTACAATGGGACACGAGGACAGCCCTAGCAAAAGTAATTAGACAATCATCAGTTCTATAGTATTTTTGTTTATACATAATACTTCCTCGAATTTGATGCTTTGTTTTTCACTAATTATGTGACATGAGAAATGATGATTAGAAATGATGTGGAGAATTAATGACTTTCAGAGGAGAAAACATGTATGAGTTATTAAATCAACAATAGTCTGTACTAACTAAGCCTGTCATTACGGTTCATGACTTTTAATTAAAACTTTTTGTACATAACAAGTTAAGTGTGAACATTACCTACATAATTTCTTCTCTTGACTCCATTCATAATAAAAAATCTGGTCTGTGACCAGTGTGCAAAGAGAATATAAGTTCAACTTACTGCTTGCACTATAGTCCTCAATAGTGAATTCCAGCAGTGTTACCAGGCACTCACATAGGTATGGAATTGAGCAGCATGTGATGTTTAAGCCCTTGTGAGGTATTTTTTTCTTGCAGCAACCACCTCGCACCAGAAACAGCACGGCGCATATCGTCTTCTTTAGCTCTCCATCAAACTGTCACACGTCACATTTCCGCCGTCGAGTCTTCATTTGAGCTGTACGATTGCGAAATATAGGCTACTACTGTCTTTTCCACTCAGCTGCACACACTCTGTCCTGTGTTTACACTGGCATCAGCTGATTGTCGCCCAACGGAAGTCAGGAGTCCTCGCCCCCGAGGTTTCAATGTAAAAGCGTATGGCAGTGAATATTAGACGCAGCGTGGATAAAACACGTATTTCCGTATATTTCTGCCTATCATAGCTGTTAGAGAAATAATAAATAATACAAATGCAAATAATACTTACAATATATAAATTAACGACGTTATTTAATGTTAAATTTTGTAATTTTGCGTTTGCGCGAGCTCAAAATTTTCCCTGAACCCGGAAGTACTCGAAACTAACGCGGCTAGTGACTGTCACACGAGTGCATCCATGGTGGTAACACTCTTCCAGGCATGTGTTTTTCACGTGTTAATTTACGTATTTATAGAGCGAGTATAACATTTTAAAAACTGGCTAATAATAGTGAAAAATATACATGGCTAACAGCACAAACCAGGGGAGTGAAGAAGACCTGCAGTCTCAAGTAAGCAGCCTGACACTATCCTCTTACTCCCTGAACTTCCATGACCAGGGGCGGATCTGTGATTTTACTGTCCAAAGAGAATACGTTGTTGAGGGTGAAATAAGATTCGAACAAAACACCTTTGGCATGTTGTCAGTGAGTGTTCTCAATATGAGCTGACATTAAAGCAGAACATAATTCTAATGCAGACCACCGCAAAACTATTTAATATCTAATAAATTGTTTTATTATCGCAAAAAATGAACTACCTCAGATAGACCCTGAGTGCTTTTATCAACCATATTGTTTCAATGTTATTTATCTCATTCCACATTTTCTATGCATGCGTTACAAAATGTAGATGTCAAAATTATAATAATATGATAATTTTTTACAACATACAAAAGCTTAGTCTAAATTTGTGGCTCATCAATGCCATTCATGATTAAACATCTCATGCATTTACAATATTTAAATGTATTTATATTTTCTTGTAGCATTGAGTTGGTGTTAACAAGCAGTGTAGACCAACCAGCCAGTGGGAGTGTTGCTAATGAGCGATTCCTTTTTTGTTATGTCAGCAAGTTATTGGCTTTTTCGGTCAGGCTTAACAAATACCACTCTTTTGATGTGCATTTGGCTTAAACCAAGACAATACAGCACTAAGTTAATAGTGTTAATAATCATGCACCAGTCTTATATAGCCCTTTTCTAGACTCTCAAAGACACTTTACAATTTCATGCATTATTTATTCACTCCTCAGTCGCACTCGGTGGTGGAAGAGTGGCTGCCTTTCTGCACCTACGGTCCTTTCCGACCACCACAATCACACCGTCCCAATCACACGAACACATTCATATATGGACATGTTGGTGAAAGTGTTTTGCCTAGGGACACAACAGCAGTATGTGCTCGGGCGGGATTCTACAAAGAACTTCTGAACTTCTCTAGTGATCACCTTACCACAGTTTGAGAACCTCTATATTAGGTCATGCATAAGAATCTTCACAGTTTATATCATAGTTATTACTCTGTCCTCTAAAGTCCACTCACTATGCGCTGGCCTGGACTGTAGCTCTGTCCTTGTCTTCTTGCTGCACTGCCCTGCTGAAAGCTACAGGGGGCGTGTCAGGCAATTTGCCTATAATGACAGGTGTGTTCAACAGCAGGTAGTCTATGAATGGCTCAGTATTCAGCTCAGATGTCACTGGGAATGAGACCAAGCTGACAAATGTGAAATTAAGTGTTCACGCAGCTCAAACAAAGTGCCTTTTCCTCTGTTTGTGGAATAGTAGGAATTCTGGTTGATATCCATTCTGATATCAATTCCAATACTGATATTCTGTAAACAATTTTTGGTAGATTATGTTTACTTTGTTTTTATGAAAAAGGAAAGGAAAGTCAACAAAAATAACGGCTTTAAAATGTGTTAATCCATAAATAGGGTGACAAAATGTAGTGAGGAAGGTGAGACTTTTTGAGTTCAGACTAGCTTTTTGCCCGTTAATCCTTTTCTTACTCTGGCTGTTTATAAAGCTCATGTAAAATATAGGCTGCCTATAGTGGAGTGTAGAAATTCAAATTAAAAGTCTCTTTTTGGTTTCTATACATTAGCAAACTTGCTTCTGAACTTATCCTTTTTCCACAATGAGTTAATGTCGGACATTCTTATAAGCCGTTTTTCGATTTCAGTCAACCTTGTTGATATCGGCTAATGTTGTCGTTAGTCGATATATCCTTGCGTCCCTAAAATAAAGTGTTAAATGTTATTATCATTATTATTAAGGTAGGGGTGGCCTTTGCCGAAAAAAAAAAAATCAAAACATTTATTTCTGCTCTGCTCTACACTGCCATTTTTACTGTAACAATGCCAGTGTTCATATTAATTAAAATAAGTAAATAATATTGAGTAATTATGATGTACATTGAATTTGTAGTTAAGGTTTTTATGAAGCAGTAGTCTTCTGTGTAAGACCAAAATTACAAAGTGATCTTGATCCTATATAGTAAAATCATAATATTATAGTGTTACCATATTGCCCACTCCTAGATCAAGGTATTACTGAATCGTTCTCTATTTGCTGAAGAGGCCTGTGAAATAAAAATGTAATTATCCTACTGTGTCTAACCGCAGAGATATGCAGTCAAAAAATGTGAAAATGTCCCAGAGGTGTTGGATTCATTAGCACTTGTGATGTGCCGGGCTCCGCAGGTGTTACACAGTGTTCAAAGGCTGCACATCAACACGTTTTACAATCACATCTGGATGCGAAAAACAAAAGGACTGACATTAATTAGCGCCACAGAGGGGCACCCTGTTAAAAATGTAGAAATACGGTAGCTCAGCCATCTCTAGTTCTATTAACTTGAACTTCTATTAACCAGAAAACCTCTCAGTAGGGCTGCTCGATTATGGAATGTTTTTGTCATCATGAAAATCACGATTATTTTTTTTTAACGATTATCAATTTCGTAAAAATATGTAGATGTGTTTGTTGTTTATTTAATTAATTTTATTTAATTTGAATCCATTTAACTGAAGAATGTTTTATACCAAATTTAACATGGCTTTTTATCATTAGCTCAAGCCATTAACTTTCAGAATTAGATTTTAATTTAGCCCCTTGTCTTGTAGCAAAACAGTTTGTCTTGTCAGATCTTTGAACATCACTGTGACTATTGTAGAAGTAAAGTGAAAATACTGATTCACAGAGAAATGTGTTTATGGAATTTTTTTGAAAAACAATCAAACATACGAAATTTCAATATTAAAACTAGGCAAATAATCCAATAATAAATAACAGAACTATGAATTGACGGTAGTCTAAAAAGAAATTGTCAGGAGAACCTGAATGTTGGTGGTTATGTGCCGAATTAAGAGCTAAATAGACTATTAATATATTTAATTATAATTGACTAAACCTGTGTGTGTTTTGCCAAATTCTGTGTGAAATGGAGTGGGCTGATTGGGTCCAGAAAGGTCCGAACCAGAGTCTGCGGGTGGTTCTGGTTCTGTAGCAGATTGAAGGGTCGGCCGGTGGGGTTCCTTGGCTCGGCAAAACATAGCTGAGATTTCCATGGAGGAATCAGCAACTCAGTAAAAAGCCACAGCTAGGTGTTGTTTTAGCAGTTAAGCATTGAGGAGGTCCTAATTTATGCAAGTGAAAAGAGGGCATACATAAACTAAAAGGACGAAACCAAATTTAGACCCAAACATTCTTCAGCAGTTTTACCTGAATACACATAACACATTTCATATTATGTACACACATCTTCTAGATTGACAACAGTCATATGCATTTCTTTTATGAAATTTATCAAACTATCACACAGCGTCAGAACTCGTAAGCGAAAAGGTAATCCGAGATGAATGAAGGTCCATTTACACACCGTTTTCTTCTCAAGGTGTATGTATAAACATTGCCGTCTGTACATGTTGGGGTCTTGTTAATCAGTTTCTTCAAATCTTGGTTTTAATAGTAGTCATTGAGTGGCTGGTTCACAAATCTATGCCACATGTTTTGTAACCACATTGGAATGTCATGGCTAATATATGGTCCTCCAAAGGTTATAAATCTGTTGCTCCAATGTGAAAAGAATTTGTCCATGTTTACTTAAAAGAGTCTGTTGAGGTCAGGAGGTCGGTTACACTACAGCCTCATCATTTTTTTCTTGAATATTTGTTTTTTTTATAATTGTGAGGAGCCATAATTACCTCAGCCAAGGAGGCAATGTTTTTGTAGAGTTTCTCCGTCCATCTGTCCGTCTGTAAGCGACTTTACTCAAAAACTACTGAACAAATTTGGATTAAATTTTCAGGAAAGGTCAAGAAAGATACAAAGAGCAATTGATTCAGAGAGTGATCTGAATCACGATCTGGATCCAGGATTTTTTTTAAACCGTCTGTTACAGGTAGCATGCCATTACAACCCACAGCCAACAGGCTACCTCCATAGGGCCAATAAAATGTATAGGGGAAATAAGTGCTTTCTAGTTTCAATTGAAAATCGATTTATTACACAGTATTTCATTTAAATGGAGTACAGGAAATGTGTATTTGAGGCACATTTTGGGCAAATGTGGCATAGATTTAGTGTGATTTCATGGTCATTGTAAAAAAGGGGACACAATTTTCAAAGATTCAGAATGCGGTGGTGAATGCTAAACTAGACAGAGACAAAAGACTTGACAAAACTTGTGCATCCAGATAAAAAGCCATGTCTTATATCTACCTAAGGGTGGGCAATATGGTAAAAAAATATTATAACGATTATAAAGCAAAGAACACACAAATTTGACTTCATCACGGTTTTAGTTGACTTTGTATTTTTTTGTCTTACACAGAAGAGACTAATGCTTTCAGTGTCTTCATAAACAAATTCGGTGTACATCAAATCCAATGTTCATCATAATGCTTAATACTATATATATATATATATATATATATATATATATATATATATATATGAATACTAACAGTTACATTAAAAATGAAAGCATAAATGAATGCACTGGATCACAATTTAATGATCTTCCCAGATCAGATCGTCATAACTTCATATACATACATACAATCTTATCGCCATATTGCACACATAATTTGGATGCTCATTAAAGTTGGTGTGAGGCATATGCACAGCACTGTGTTTAACCCATAATTATTCACAATTTGGCTCCTTTGACATGATGCATATCTATGTCTTTCAGATCGAGGAGGTGGAGGCCCTGTCTTCCATATACGGAGACGAGTGGTGTGTCATAGATGAAGCCTCCAGGATATTTTGCATCAAAATATCTGATAACATAGAGCAGCCCAAATTGACGGCATGTCTTCAGGTAGAGAGATATTAAAACCCTCATCAGTGATACTAGGGTTGCAGAAATACAGTATATTGCAAAATGATCATTATCTCAATATCAGCAAATGTAATATTCAGATTGCAAAAATCTTAATTAATATGTTTTTTTATTATTATTGATCAGATAATTCTCCCAGATGACTACCCCAGCGCGGCGCCTCCCATCTACCAAATGAAGTAAGTCTATTTCCCTTTCAAATTTAATCTCGAGTCAGTCGGTTTGAATTGATAAAACAACATCCCACTCCAGAAGCCACTTGTGGTCCTACTCAATAAGCCTGTGTTTGTTCTTGGCTTTTGTAGTGCGGCGTGGTTGCGAGGACCTGAGAGAGCCAAATTGGCAAACAGCCTGGAAGACCTCTATGTGTGAGTGCTCCTCATAATTCCTGACTTCACAAGGACGCACTGTGGGCCCGTATTAGCTGCAAACAACAAAAGCTTTTCACCATTGTTTTGTGTTGTGTTGCGGACAGTGAAGTCGGTGTCTGTCAGATAAAAAAAAAACACATTTAAATTTCAAACATTTCAAACAGGCAGCACGCCGGGGAGAGCATCCTATACCTGTGGGTGGAAAATGTCCGAGAATTCCTGGTGGAGAAGTCTCGGAACGCAGAGGCAGGTGAGGTGTGAAGAATGAAAGTCATGCTTGAGGGCCACGGAGACGCAGGAAATTCATCAATCTTTTTGACATTCCTTAATACTAGGAAGAGACAAGACACCCGTTGGCTTGAATGGACGTAGGGCGTCACATTTATTATCAGAGAGTGAGGAAGTACTTCACCTGTGTGTTAAAAATACACTTCAAAATAATAAGAAGTAGAATGAGTCTCCCAAATTATTACTTGGGGGGGGGAAACATTTTTTGGGGGTGCGTGGTGACAGAACAGTTCCTCCCAGCAAGGAGGTTGTGGGTTCAATCCTCAGGCCGGATGACAGACAATGTCTCTCGGTAGCGTCTTCTAGTTGCCATGTGGCAACTAGTTTTACGGTGGGTTCTCTCTGATATTCCCACTTCCTCCCACCGTTCAAAGACGTGTGTGACTGCCTTGTCAGTGAATGTGGGAGTGATTGCTTGTTTCTGTATTGTCCAGGGTGTACTCTGCCCAAGGCCCATAGTTGCGAGTCAACCATGCACCCCAAACCCCTAAGAAACAAGTGAAGTTCCTCATATAAAAAGTCTTACAAAGATTACTTACATTTTCTTCCAAAAAATGAAGACCCAGTAGCTCCTAGGATTTTAATGATGTTCCTCTATTAACAACACAATCATCTGCTGTGGTTCGAGGTTCAGATAAGTACAAAGCAGGCCTGTAGGACATAATAGGCCCTTTCTGTGTCCGACTTTGAGTGACTGCGGTGAATTAAGATCACTATCTATGTAATGCCTTCTGTTAGCTCACTGCTCTCTTTTGAAGTGCAAAAAGTGAAAAAGATACACCCCCAAATACAAGATTCTCCGCAGGTGTCAGCGTGAAGCGGAGTCGGTCGGTTATTTCCGGCCTGATCACGCTAAGGCAAAAAAAATAAAATGAACCGTCCTCTGCCATTGTTGTACGGTACATGGCGTGCACTTTCGGCAATTCACATGATAATTTAAGCTCTGAAAAGTGGCATTATTATTCAAGTAATTCAAATAACGGGGACCCCTTGGGTAAAAAAAACAAAACAAAAAAAGACCGCAGACAGGAAGTGATAAGCCCAAAGATGCACATTTCAGCAAAAAAGGAAATGAAAAATGCGTAAACATGACGAAGAGGGCAGGGAGTAAAGGGAGATAATGGGCCGGATGATGAAGTTTTTGATGAAGGAGAGGCGACAGAAAGACCAGATGTTTCAAAACCCCAAAACATAAATTCCCACAGATGCCATCATGGATTTGGGCATAAACAACAGGCATTATTTATGGAAAACAGATTAATATTTTTCATAGTTTATTATCAATTATATTCATCTGCTGTTATTTGCCTTTTATGTCAATCAGAATTGGCTCAGCTTTTTTTTTACCTGCTGCTCCTCACTGGGACACCATTTGCCTAAAGATAATCTTTCATCTAATGAGCAAATATCAAAAGCCTGCTAACAGCCTTCCCAGCTGTACAGGAAATTATTTGGCTTGCTCCTTTCAGCATTTAGATTATTTTTTATACCAACATAATCTTTGGATATTTGCTGTTGTATCAACTTTAAGCAATCATAGGAGGAGTGGTGGCTCAGGTAAGCAAGTCCTTCACTAAGGTTGAGGGCTCCAACCAGATAATACTGCCACTGTGTTATTGGGCACGACACTTTATCCGCCCTGCTATACGTATTAATGTTTGGTTGGAGCGGCCGTCGATGCTTTATACTACAGAGATGTACAACCACCAATGTGTCACTGTGAAGGAATAATAGAAAATGTATTACATAAAACAAAAATGTATTAATATTATTGTTATTATTATATTTCTCCACTAGTGGTGATTAAGGGTTGCGGGTGGCTGAAGGCTCTCTCGGAAGCTATGGCCTTTAGCAGTGGTACGCCTTGGACAGTGGTTGCAGGGATGACGGAGAGGTGTCAGTAAGTCCCAGGGCAGCTTACCACCACCGAGTGAATAAATAATGCAAAATAAAGCACTTTGGGTATCTAAAAAGGCGCTCTATAAATCCAATGCATAATTATTAATATGACACTTGAAGAACTTGAACCATTCAGTCACTTTTATTATTCCTTAGTTAGTGGCAGTTTAGATTTACTAATTCAGCTATATGCATTTCTTTGGACGTTGTCCAAGGCTGGGATACCTGGAGAGAACCACTGGTCACACGAGGAGGACATGCTGACTCCACAGAGTTCAGAAGTCATCTTCTAACCCACATCCTCTTTCCTGAGAGGCATTAGAACTAACTACTGCACGCACGCACGCACACGCACACACACACACACACCCCAAACTTTCAAATTGATCTACTTGGTTATTTAATTTGAGGTCTTAAAAACTTTTCTCTGCCATGTCTTACAGCGAGACCTGCAGTGTTTAGTCCACAGTCCCAAATCTTTAAATCTTAATTATGAGGACAGAAAGGAGGCAATGCTTCTTAATTGATAAGTTAAAACCAGGGAAGGATTAGCTGTTTTTAATTTACTGAAGTGATTTATCAATTATCAAACACAGGCAGGTGAGAAATGAAACGAAAACAAAATTAGCAGAGGATTTGCACAGTGGTGGCGGCCTCCATCTTTGTGCATATTTGTCAATCGCTTTAGGTGTGCAATTTATCTTGAATCCAACGGGAGTTCAGAGAAAAGCCTGTGGAAACTTTTCGTGAACTACACAAGATGACAAATCATCTTCAATATATTTTGACTTCTAGTTCGTCCAGTTTGATAAATAGATCGAAACTTTTTGAGTAAGGTCCACTGCAGAAGGCTCTGTATATTTTTGCACATTCTGACATCTATTTCTTATTTTCGCCCAAGCGCCTGGTCATGCTCCACGGCGAGTATACAAGGGTTGAGTAAGCCCGCTTGATTCCTGTTTTGGATCGAGAAGGCGAAAAGGGGAAATGAAAACTGACTTTGAAAGAGAGGGTTCACTTTTGGGGGGCACAGATGGCAGCCATTTCTGTCACAAAGACTGGTCAAATGGCAAGTGTTGCAAGGATGCACTGACTAACGTAACGGCCACATTTGCAGAAGAAGAAGTTTAGAAGATGGGCGGATGAAGTGTAAGGCCATGTGAGGCCGCTCTGAAGATGTGATGGGTGAAGGCGCTTTGATTATTGCACATATACAAATTAAATTACCAGGCAACACTTAAACAGAATAAAGTATATGGTGAAACATTGTACTTATTGCGAGAGAGGCTTTGGCGCGTAAACCCCGGCATTAGGAGACCTGGAGATGCGAGGAAGGAAGAATATGATATTGGGTAAGATTTTCTCCCCCTGGGTTCTATAGATACCGGTGGAGATGGATCTGACTGATGATGATGCTGCTCCTGAGGAGGAGATAGGTTGAGAAGGGCACACAGGTCTTCCTGGTTGAATTGTACGCATTTAGCATAATTTGTCAATTCTGACTTGGACAGAGGTGGAAGAAGCAAAATGTATATTCAAGTAAAAATAGTAGTGACTGCACATATCAGGGAGAGACCCGCTGCTACACTGTCACATAATAGAGAGTGTTCTATATACGGTATATGGTCTAGGACTACTACACTTCCCTTCACTTCCTATGGAGAGTATTGGGGCCTGACTAAGCTAATACAGTTGGAGATAGGGAAAGGCACACAATTTCAGAGAGACAGAACCAGTGGGGGCAAAGCTCAAATTTGTCAACATGTCTCTATTTCACAATGGCTGCCTTTTATTTCTGTTAGAGATGGACATGTTCTCCAGGTGACTTTTTTCTCAAGGTGGGATGCTGGATGCACGTACCAAACAATACCAAACTTATTTCTCAACTTTGTGGTGTGGTTTTGTTGTATGGGCTGATATTTTAAGGAGAATATTTTAGTTAATTAGTTAGTATTGTTTATTTTGAACAGCAGAAAGCAGATACAATGTTCAAAAAGCAGGTAATGGTAAAACACATTTTCAAGATTCAAATTGAGAAGTTCCAAAATGTACCTAGAATTGTCCTCAAATTGACCCAACATTTGATAGGTGTTAGGACAAGGAAGCCACATTAATACGCATGTTTTGGCTCAGTCCCAAAATATGTATACGTTTAATGGGAGGTATTAGTGCAGTTAGAGATAACCCTCGACCCACCTGCTGGGGCTCCCAAAGTTATTGCTTTTCATCTCTATTTGCAAGCTGCCTGATCCTTTTGAATTATAAAGACACTGCCCTATCCACAGTCAACTTGGATTAAGAATTTGTTATTCAATCCAAATCTTGAACATTTGTTATGACAGGTTTGATGAAAGTATGTGAAAGATGGAGAACACAGAGTGAGTTTGGAAAGTATGTGAAAGATGGAGAACACAGAGTGAGTTTGGAGCCTTACTGATAAAAAGTCTAGGACTAGTTCATTAAAATTCAAGTGTTGAATTTGGCACTCACAGCTTTTAAAACTTCTATTGGATGTCTCTCTACAATGGAAGAACTTGTGTGTCTCCCAATGAGCCCAATGAGATTTTTCTTTAATATTGTGCAAATTTTGGTGACCTTTTGTGCATGTTTAGGGCCTCAAAACTGCCAAAAATGTTTTTAGGCCTTTATCAGGGCAAACTCAAACAAAGCAGTAGCATCTGATTCTAAAGATGATACCAACTTTAAAAGTGAGCGAAAAAGATTATTACTTTCCACCTCAAGACCTGGACTTCCTCTGTCGCCTGGCCCAAATGAACTTCTGAGAGGGGGATTTTGGACAAAAGCCAATTGAAAAATTGTGTCGCCTTCAGTACAATTGTGGGATCAATAGCAATGACTGATGTATTTTGCTGTAAAAGCCCCTTCTGTGCTTCCCTTGCTTTTCTTTTCTCTACAGCGTCTTCATTCATCTTAAATCAGTCGAGGCTCCAGCAATAGATTTCATCCATTATGAATGTTTGCTCTACTATAATAGGTCATAAGAACGCCGTAGTGTCGGTAAAGGTCAGGCTGAGTTAATTTGGTAATAAGGTCCTCAGCAGGTGTTGTTTTAATGTCAAGCTGTACTCAGAGTCTTCATGATTTTTGATTTGCTTCTACACAAGACAACTTTACAACCACTCAGTCACCTAAAGTCCCCCTTTTTAGTTCCACTAATCCTGTCTATTCAACATTTCTCAACCTTTTTTTGTTTATTTGGTTGGTTCCCAGGTTTACTGAAAAAGTAAGGTACATAAAGTACATTGTCTCAGTAAGGACATTTGTTCTCTCAATTTGACCCATACTTTGTTGCTGTTGGGTGCTGGGGCACCCTGCCAGGAGCAGTGGCCGACCGCTGTGCAACACCTTTCTCTAGATTTTGAGTTCTTTCCTGAAATGAAATGGTTAAAATAAATAAATAAATAAAATAATTATTATCAGCTTGACAGCCCATTAAGAGTCTAGATTTCTTATTCTATACCATAGTTGGCAGTAATTATATCGGCGAAACAACGATATTATGGAATCGCGTCGGTCCGTGTCTGCAGATCCTAGCTATAAACGCGATAACTCATAAACAAATTGCCGGATCAGTTTTAACATTTGCACACAAGTACATACCATAAAGATTCCGATCTGTATCGATTTGGGTACTTCTATGATGAATATTAATTAAGTAATTAATTAATAACGGACCAAAACTGTGAACACAATAACCGAAAATGTACACAGGTACATATCATGAAGGTACATATCATGAAGATGCAGAACTGGATTGATCGATTAATGGCAATTAAATAATTCACAAATTAATGTTTTGATGCACTTATATTGAGCCGATAATTCTGCTGAACATAAAAAAAATCTCATGAATGTTGTCACAGTGATCCGGGCAATTGTATACTTAATGTACATAGGCACATTACAGAGGTCAAATAAAGAATGCCTCTATAGCGCCCCCATGTTTATGACCCCT
>JAVQKC010094439.1:0-13757 GCA_036025475.1 Philypnodon macrostomus
TGCACACACTCTGCATTCTCTTGATGAGCTTCAAGAGGTAGTCACCTGAAATGGTCTTCACTTCACAGGTGTGCCCTGTCAGGGTTAATAAGGGGGATTTCTTGCCTTTTCATGAAAATAAAGAAGAAAACTCTTAGAATGAGTGAGGTGTGGTTTGGTCTGTACTATATATATATATATTCTTTGTGACCATTGAAAAACATTGCATATAAAATCCTTACAGTCTAATACATTTTAAAGACAAGAACATTTCTAGCGTCTATCCCAATAAAGCCTACTGTACATAGAAGGTGGTGCAAAAGTTGAGAGCTTTCTTTTTATGCCTTTGAGGCTATACAGTATGTGTGGGAGACATTCAATTGTGTTTTGAATTATTATAAGATATCCAAACTGCCAAACTAAAGCTGCTGTGCATATACACATTTTATATTATATTTGTGGAGCCACAGAAAAGTGCAGTACCAAAGGAGAAGTTGAGTGTAAATTTTTGGAAATAAATAGCTATATTAAACCTTAGCATAAGCTTTCACTATTCATAAATGAATTGTCTTTAGGGGTGTCTTTCCATGTTTGCATTCATTAGAACGTCTTATTGCCTGCATTATTCAATACAATATGATGATACAATGCAATATGAAATACTAACCCTGAAATAATGTTTTACCTTTTTGTGGCTTTTGTCAAGATGTTATTTTTATTGATAAAGCAGAGAATCAATATACTAATAGTATTTTTTGTCAAAATTTACAAAATATTAACAATAAAAACAAAGACAAGAAAAATAGGTTTAGTAGCAAATTTTATTAAACATTTAAAATATATTTTAAAATCTCAGGTTAAGCCAGTTTCAATGTCTCTTTGACCATGACGCCCACACCATCAAACACTTTATGGATCGGAGCATTGCACATGAAGGCACAGGTCGTCACAAGTTTGTTTTTGACATCAACGTGAGCCTCTTCCACATCTTTGTTCACGTGTTTGCTGCCCATGTCCTTCAAAACTCCAGCAGTTCCAGCATATGGCCACCTGTAGGCAAAAAAACACCCCCACACAAAGAATATTAGAGGACTGAGAATCTAAATGCAACATGTAACATTTTGCCAAATACTAGCAAAAAGTACCAAAAAAGGTCTACAATGTAATCAGGCTTTCAAAAGAAATACCTACAAGCTTCTAAAAGGGCCCAAGAGGTGAATCAGGTATAAACATATAAAAGTTACAAAGTAAATAAGGTCTAAACAGGGACTAAACTAAGACTAAATAAGGTCACATAAATCCCATACTTCCTTTTGGTGCCAACATGTCATGCCATATCTTACATGCTTTAGCACTAAATAAGTCCAATGTAAGCAACACTATTGTATTTCAGTAGTAAAAACACCTCATAGATTTCATGTAAATCTCACTCTTCTTTAAAGTGTCACTTATTTTAGATTCAGATTCTGTAAATGTATAACACTTTTTAACCATACTTTTCACACTGTTTGTCCTGGCCCACAGTGACTTCACATCCAGGCAGAAGTTTGACGGCGAGGACCGGGGAGATGCAGCACATGCCCAGAGGTTTCCCAGCTTTGTGGAACTCCTTTATCAGCTTTTCAACATCTGGATTTACGGTGCAGTCCTTGTTCTTCACTGCCCAGTCACTTAGGTTCTTGGCAACACCGAATCCACCTGGAAGGAAGAGTAATGGCACTTTACCATTTGAGAGATTGTGTACTTTGACAAAGCATTGGATTTTGATGGCAAAATGAATTCATTAATTGATCTTTTTTCCTTAATATTGTTAGGGGTTGCAGGCGACCAGAGCCAGAATAGAAACTACGGGCCTTAGGTTGGGTATACATTGGACAGTGGTTAGTTAATCGCAGGGCTGACTGACAGACAACTATTCGCTCTCACATTCATTCTTTAGAGTCACCTATATAAGTACCTGGAGAGAACACATGGAGAACAATCAGTCGTGTGTGTTTAAGAGATGCATTGTAATGCCTCTTAACAAGCAATACAAATATAATTAAGCTTCAGTATTCATTTGGGGAGAATATTTATCTTAGAACAGTTTGTTGCCCTGTGTTTACCTGGAATGATAACAGCATCAAAAGCTGAGACATCTAACTTGGCCAGATCGGTCACCTCTCCTCTTGCAATGCGTGCACTCTCCTGTAAGATGTTTCTTTTCTCTTCTGTGGGTTTTCCCTCACAGTGGTTGACAACGTGCATCTGCTCTGAATTGGGAGCAAACATCTGCGCCTGAAAGAAAATAAATGTTGATATAGCAAAATGACTTTAGATGAAGAATGCCGTTAAAATGATCAAAACTTTACTTTAGCTCCAGCACGGCTCAGGTGCACGAGCACAGCAGATGCTTCGTGGATCTCTGTGCCGTCGTAGACACCGCATCCAGAGAGAATTACTGCCACACGCTTTGCCATTGTGCCTAAAATACCCCAGAGACATGTTAAACACTTATATCACAATGCCACAAGTACTCCTTTAATCAAAAATAGCGAGAAACTGCTGAGTCACCAGGCAAACCTGTTTACATTAAACATTTATTAGGTACTGCAAAGTCTCCTGAGGTTTGCTGTAGCCAGGTAACTAGTAATGAGCTCAGGAAATAGAAGCCAGTGGCAACACCTCGCACAAAAACCAGGACTAAGCCATATCCAGGGCTAAACCGAGACTAAACCAGGTCTACCTCAAGACTATAGGTATAAACCAAAGTTCTGAACTAGTTCTAAACCCATTTTAAACAATGTCCTAACCATATCCCGGGACTAATCTAGGTCTAAATGAGGACAAAACAGGTCTGAGTACCACCAAAGACCACCAACATCAAAGATGCCCATACCACAGTTTAAGAGCCACTGATGTAGGCTATAACACGTATATAAAGGCTAAAGCTAAACACTGATGCTATTTAAATCTTGTAGGTTCCACTGTAGCCTATATCCTACAACAAATGCATAATTAGATCGCATGTATAAAAACATAAGAAGTAACGCTATTTAAAATGAAGAAACTTTTTAGGAGCAGACCTTTGATGGAGCAGACCTTTGATGGAGCAGACCTTTGACGGGATGGATTTAGGTCGGACGGGTAATAGCAGGTGCCGTCTTCCTGACTGAAGTGGAGAAGGTGTGTTGAGCCTGAACTCTTTATACTGATGCGTTCACTGTCCCCTCCCACTACGCGCTCCTCGAAAGCATGACTTAATTTGCACTTTGAACAAGGAAACTCCGGTAGAAATTAACGAATAACCATCTATACGAAATACATTTGTCAGTTAAATCGATAAAATTAAATGGCAGGGCTATAGCCGATAATATAATAGCCTAATGTTGATTATTCGAACATGATATGTGCCGCGTGCGTTATCAAATGTTAAAAAACCACATGTAATAGACAATAGACAATACCAAGGATATAAACTGTAATCTCTACCGTCTAAGCTATAAAATAAAATTGACCATTACGTTTCCGGGTGTTAACAAAGACTTTACATACGTGTCACTCACCTCATTTTCCAGTGGTTTTCCCCCAAAAAGGTGCAGTTCTCTCAGGTTTCTTTTGCGTGTTGACGTCACAATACGAGGACGCCACTATAAATCCAGGCTTCACGTTCAGACCAGAAACGAGCCAACCATGGCGCACGAGCAGACACTGCACCTCTCCGTGGGTATCCTGGGCATCTCCGGCGGTAAGATTACTATTAATATTACTTAGGCTAGATCCTTACTGTATGAATATGATCTAATATTCGGTACACATTATTTAATGTTGTTGTTTGTATTTTTGCTACACATTGAATTGAAATAATACATTAAAAAAAAAAAACTTCAAATGCTTTTTTTTAATTTACATTTTTTTTAATAACATAGTTTTTGGAAGTCTATTTCTTTACCCCATAGTGATAATTAATTTTACCTATTCACATACAGGCAACAGAATATGATACAATTCAATTCTTCTTTTAGGTTCTCTTCTGCTTCTCATAAACAACTATGCCAACTACTCGGACTCATTCATCTCTCATTCCGCACTGGGGATTCTGCTCCTCATCACCGCAGCCCTCGTAGCTTATGCAGGTTTGTTAAATGATATCTGTTTAATTATCTTTTATAAACTTGACTTGTTTTAATATTATTTTTTGCTGTTTTTCTTCCCTCAGCTGTCAGCCGCTGTCAGAGCCATGCCCAGATGTTTTCCATTCTGTGTCTCACCATCTCTTCTCTGTGGTGTGGTTTGGGACTGGTGTACATTTTGGAGGGTCAGGGGGTGCTGCCTGCTGGTGGTCTTGAATCGTCTCTGATCCCTGGTTTAGCAGCATTTAGCTTAGCCTTGTTCATCTTAGGCTTTGTTGCAATCATATTGAAGAAAGCAATTATATTTCTAATCGCTATAGGCATCAGTTTAGCTTGTGCTCACCAAATAGCTGGTTTGTCAGCCGCAGGTTTTGGCCACACTGCCACAGCGGCCAATTACCTCTTTGTATTTCTTGTTTGTGTGTATTTTGGTATTGGTCGCCTGTTGTCTGTCATCACTCATGGCAAAGGCGAACTCCCAGAAACAGGGTTAAAAAATGAAACAGGCCTGAAAAACGAGAAAGACCACAGAGGTAGCGATATTGTAGCCGCAGGTTTAGTCATGAATCTACTTTCCGCATCTGTTTTTGCCTGTCCTTTGCTTGGTGTGGTGAACACACTTAACATTGGACACATCTGTTGGCTATGGACCGCGGCAGTATACCAGTTTGGCATATGTATTCTCCTCTACAGAGCAATGGACACACTGGCTGCTACTTTCTATGCCTTTATGGCCCTGCTTAAATTTGCAGAAGGTTACAGTATTATCCTATTGTTTTACGGGTATCCCCTCATTTCACCTGTGCCTTTCCCTGTAGTCTTTTCAATCCTTTTTGCTGTTCTTGCTCTGTTTAGCTCTTCAAAAAGCCTGTTGGATTGTCTTTACCAGTTGCTTTATACAGCTTACTGCATAGCATTAGCAGTAGAGGCCACCTTTGGTAAAGGTGTGCAAGGCGTACAGGCAGCTATATTCATTGTAACAGCAGGCATGATTTTAATAACGTCATTCAATGTGGTTTCAACATCTAAAATGCACACTGGAAAAGGCCATTTCAAGGCTTTGGTGAACTGGATAAAATGTCTCACTCTTAGAGCCACTGAAAAAGACAAACATGCTCCTTACTTGGGATACTCCAAATATGCCGATGCTGAGGTCTTAGGTCACGCTTGCAATGTACTGGCCGCTTTTGCCATCACTGGGGCAGATGGGGTAACAAACCCTCGCTACTTCCTGGTTCTTCCCTGGGTAGTTGTTGGAGGCGGCCTGCTACAGTTACTCTCTGGCTCGGTCGCTTTTTCCCGTGGTAAAACATTTGAAAGCACAGTTTTTGTCCTCTACGGAGTATTGTGGACATTTTGGGGGTTGATCCGCTATGCCAACCTCTATGGTGATGCTAGGGGCTTTAACGTAGCTGTAGGAATAATAGGGTTTTTGTTATTTAATTGTTTAGTGACTTTTGCAGCAATGTTTCTTAGTGTGGCCTGGTTTGTCTACGCTCTCACCTTCCAGCTCATCATCATTAGCTTCTTGTTGGATGCGGTGGGAGCATTGCCGTATGGTTATGACATAGGTGTGACAATCATCTTTGGTCTTGTCAGTTTTTATTGCTTTATGGCTGAGATGTTTCGCAGCACATTCCAGTCGCCACAGATCCCATTAGGGAAACCCTTAATAAAACTGAGTGGCATTGGAGGAGGCACAAGTGTCTGCCTACATGTTCCAGCGCGTAAGGCCACATCTGTCCAGCAGATTGCAGGTAAGAAATCACCACAGTTTTTAGTAATAATGCTAATGATTTCCAGTCTTTAATATGATTGTTCTGTTATAGAAATAATGAAGAATGGAGGAATATGTGGCATGCCGACAGACACTGTGTATGTGTTGGTAGCAGCGTGCAACCGACCTGAGGCAGTGGTGAAAGCCTACAAGTAAGTGTCCATTTTGACCCTTTCTTGACTTTTTTGCCAATAATTAAAATGTATTTTTACCAAATTTACACATTTTGCCATTTATAAGGTCATAAGGTCTTTCCGCCAAAAATATAAAATAATAATAATCATATAACAGTAATACTAAACTAGGGAAAACCATCTACTAAAAAATAATGTAACTCCAAATATAAAAATATAAACTAATTAGAAATAGATATAGCTTTACAAACATTGTTCAATTTATTGTCATTTGACTTTAGAGTGAAAAAGCAAGCTGAGGATCGACCTATGTCAATGTGGATCTCCTCGATCAAACAACTGGAGCCAGTACGACACCTGCTTAGCCCACTGCTGCTAGACTTCATGGAGGCAGCATGGCCATCTTCAATCAGCATGGTTATACCTAGAGGTAAGTGCATGGAGGTATTTCTAATGTATACATTTAAAAGAATAATGTGAGTGTCTTCATGTGTCACCTTGTCTCACACAGGACCGTGGTTGGACATCTTTGGTTTAGGGGATGCTGCCAAACACATCGGGACACTACAGAGCATCGCAATCAGGAACCCTGATTGTGCGGTTGCAACACACCTCATGAACCTGGTATGATTTAATGTGTCAGTGTGATTGGTATGGCTGCCCTGTCTCTTTAAGTCTGTCCCTGGGCAGCTGTGGTGATAGAGCAAGCTTACAACCACCAGTGTTTGACTGTGGAATGAATGACTTACCGTAATTGTAAAGTGATTTAGGTAAAATCTCTCAACATACATTTTCAGCCTTTAAATTTGCAATGTTCAGACATATGATGGTGGCAGCCATGTTGGAATATCTAGAACAATTGTCATTATTGCCAACTAGTGGTCAAAAGTGGGGTGTCTTTAAGTGTGTTAACATATGGTGTCTAATCCCATAGGTGGGGCCCATTGCTGTAACCTCAGCCAACCCGACAGGAGAAGCAGACACAACACATCACAACCAAGTTTTTGCTAAACTGGGTAACAAGGTAAAGAAATTGCATCTGCCTTACCACAAAAATGCCATAAATTAAAGCTTTAAAACAATTAGTATTTTTGTTTATGATGCTTTCAGGTAGATGGTGTGTTATGTGACGGGCCCTCTCCTGAAAACATTGCATCAACTGTTGTCGACTGCACCAAGATTGAGACGGGTCAGATTGGCTTCTTTAGAGTCGGTCTTATCCCTAAATCAAAGGTAAAGGCCATATCTATAATGTATTAATTTTGTCAAACTCTGTTGTTGATATGCACACAAATATACTATTATATTTGACAATTGAAATTTATATCATGAAAGTAGGGTATTTAAAAGGAACCAGGTGATAGTAAGTTTTATTGCATTTTAGGAAAGTGAAATTTTACTACTAATATATATGTGTGTTTTTAAAAGGTGCTTCAGATTTTTGAGGAGGTCCAGATGCGGCACAGACAGGGACAGACCAACCCAGCTTTTGAGTATGACGTGCCCCTATCAGAAACACACACTGGTGAAGAAGAGAATAATTTGTCTGATTCTGGAAGAGGATCTGAGTACTCTACAACAATCATCTCACCTCAGGACATTCCGGAGCACACAGAACAGTTATAGTGCCATAGTCCCATTAATAAGCACTTTTTTTGCACAAGTCAAAATGAATGTCTATGCAGACTATCCACTGGTGAGGCAATTAAGATGTCTGATTATTTATTTAGTTTTTTCTGTGTATTATTTTTATTTTTTATGTATACTTAATAATAATAAATTGCTTGATTGTAAGTTGCATTAATGTTAATATATATATATATATATTTATATTATTTTTATATTATATATATATTTTTTTAAGCAGTATTGTTTTTGTACATGCAATTATAAATATATATATATGAGCTTATAATTATGTATTGTGTTACTGAATAAAGTAATTCCAAAACCTAAACTGTATTCTTTAAAATATATAGTCAAACTTGGCTTAAATTGCTTTGCCAACATATATTGCTTAAAGCTGCTCTACCTGATTTGCACAAATAATTACCCAGTCTATAGCACAGAAGTTGCACAAAAAAAGGGGTCTTCTGTGGGCTTTATTATAATGGATTGGCAGATACATCCATTATTCAAAACTAGACTCTATCAGGAACAATGTGAGGGAGTTCAATTCACAAGTTTATTCACAGCTATTTTTGTTTTTTAGTTCAATGTTAGTTGTCACACATCTTGGTCTGTGAACGTGTACGAGGCATTGTGTGCTTTAGAAGAGTTGCATTCATTCAAACCTAGGCATTTCAGGTAGTGCCGCTTTAAAGTTGCACTATGTATACTTATACTTACTTAAAAATAAGAAAATAATAAATAAGCAAAATATAAAAACCTTTATAAATACAAGAAAACTGATAAGAAAAACAAAACAAAGAAACGTCTATGTTTTTAAAGTTTGAATGATGGGCTTTGCTTTCTTCTTCCTCTTCTTCTCAGCCCCTCGATTACGGTCTCACATGAGCCAGGCTAGCCAGCTACGAAGTATGAAAAATGTCTGAAGTTGGCTTTTTTTTTTTTTTTAACTTGATAGCTTCTAGTTTGTGTAATTTTTTTCCTCAGATAACTTCTGGTATGCTGTACTATTGCCTGTGTAATTATTTTTGCTCAAATACAAAATAAAAATATCAGGTACTGCAGCTTTAACATTTCACAGTACATTAAAAAAGAAAATTCAAAAAGATTTTATAATGCCTTCCTCAATACTTTTACTTGAGTAGAGATGAATATTAGCACACCTTCTAGTTGTTACTATTACATTAGGTTTACTACAGTTACCATTTACTGTCATTCAGTTACATCATAAAAATAGCTGTGAACAATGGACAATGTTTTTCCACCTGCCAATCAACACTAATCTAAAGAAACTCTATTAGTCACTTTATCTGTCTTTTTGTCACATATTTGGCTACATTCCCCATTAACATAAGATACACAATAAGAACATATGAACAATAAACTACCTTAATAAAAATCATATCTCTATCAATGTTTACATTCAATACTTTTGGATTATTGGCTAATTGTTTAAGGCAGTGGTGGGAAAACTTTTTGACGCAAAGTCCTCATGGGGTTTAAAAATGTGCCGAATGGGCCAGCTGATATTGTATTCTTTGTAAACTCAATCATTTCTTGACAAATGAGACATACAGCCTTCGATTGGACCTCAGTGAAAATTATTCCATTGTGGAGTTAACTGATTATTGCAGATTATAACAACATGAGTGATAAATTGGCAATATTTTATCATTTTAAAAATATGCAAAAATTGCTTGGTGGGCCGGATTAAAAAGCCCAAAGGGCCGCATGTGGCACCCGGGCCGCAGTTTTCCCACCCCTGGTTTAATCAATCAATCAATCAATCAAGATTTATTTGTATAGCGCATTTCCAACAACTAAATAGAGCACAAAGCGCTTCACACAGTGCAACAAAATACAGAAAATACAGAAAATGACCACATGCATACCATAATAACATAAATCCAGGCTATGGTTTAAGGGATTAGTACACATAAACCAGGCAAACAAATGCAAACTATAATAAACAAAATAAACACAATTTTCTATTAAATATGTTCAAGTAGAATGGATGCAGTTTCACAGAAAGTGAAAGAAAGGTCTATGTATGTCTGAACAATGGACACTATTCTACACACCTGCGCGCAAACGTTTGTGGGAAAAGTCACTTTATGTTTCCTGATGGGTTAACATTTAACCACTTGTTTATATTGAACTTCTTCCTTACGGCAACACCACTGAACAAATAAATGGTCTCGTGTGCTATTGTTACATGACACGTAGCATGAGTAGTTCCTGGTTTTCAGGCATCAATGACTCTATGTTTGTCTTTACATCTACTGGAGAAATATTCTACAATAAAAGTGTCACTCTGATGTCCAGTAGCAATGGTTTCTGTTTTTTAAGCCACAATAATATCCACACTTTAATAATAATTATTATATATATACAACATTTGAAAGTAAAGTATGTGTATTTAATGCATATTGGTGTCCCTTGCCTGTACTTGAGCAATATAATTTTTACAGTATAGTAATGCTTGGGCAGTATGGTTGATCTGATTTCCCCATGTTGCCTATGTTCCAGGGTCAACATCGTATTTGTACCTTATTCGTACCCTAACCATGGCCCTGGCCCTAACCCTAACCAGTTAAAAATCCTGCCAAAACCAATCCTGGAACAACAGCATGTTGACCCAGAAACATCAGCAAACACGGCAAAATCATACTGGGCAGCACCATACAGTTATTGGATGTTGTATTATGAAGAAACAAATGAACAAAATGTTGTAAATTATACATTTAATAAATGTACAGCATCAAGTATGTTGCTGTTTTGAACGCCATCACAGGTGGAATGTCACAAAATATGATTACCCCAAATATTAGTCAAGTCCAGACCTGGTCAATAAACGAGAAAAATACTTTTTTGTTTTTTGTAGTATTTTGTTTGTCTTAATTTTTGGATAAATATTAATTTAAATTTTTTCTAACGTACAGATTGAGATAGTTGCAAGGTGGAACAATAGAAGATAATCAAGGTATCAGGGTGAGGTGGTGGTTAAGGCTGATTAGTAAAAATACAAAAAGTATAGCTTGGACAATGGTCTTTAGTTTCCTTCACTAATCCAGTTATAAAACACTGTTCTTTCCTGATGTGTCATCTAACCACGTTTTTACTGAAACCTCTTACTTCTGGTAACATTCTGATTCAGTCACGCCATTTTACCAATAAATAGACCTATTATAAACCCCCTTTGTGTCTGAAATTGGTACATGTCATGCAGAAAACTTGTTTTTTAAACCACAGTTATATCCAGACTTAACATTTGGGCAGCACACAGACTGGAAGTTTGGAAGTTCAATCCCTGCTTACCCCTGTTCCCATTTTAATGTAGTGTCAATTGACAAGACACTTCACCCAACTTTCCTCAACCTGCCATTTATAAACCAAAATGAATGAGTTGAATGACTGTGATTGACCAGTGGTTAATTATTTTACCAATTCTTTGCACATTTGCAGAGTGGCTGCTCTTAGAGTTTCTATCATATATCCACTTTACTTTATGATACTTCCTGATGTGTTTATATTTAACCACATATTGAACTTCTTCCTCCTTACAATAAATTTCAAATTTTGTCATTGGATTTTACTGACCTAAGTTCATCTTTGTATGGTTAAGTAAATGATTGTCATTTATTACCCAGGTATAAATTAAAATAAAAACTATTGAAAACTGTCTCAACAAAAGAGAACATATCCGAGTGAGGTAATGGAATAATGTATGTGTAGCTACATTTTTTACATTTTTAACACAAAGGGAATCACTCATGATAATATGATTTCATCACTGCGTTGTTCCAGTAAATGGACTTTTTACATCTCATTTGTGACTGACAGCTACAAAAATATTGCTTCAAGTCACGTTGCAATAGTTTCGGTGAACCTGTTCACATTACATAGACAGGGAGTTATCAAATAAAATATATTTAGCATTATTACAATGTTTAGTTTGTTAGTAATGTTAATATACATCTTTTATACAATAAGAAAAAAATATACTTTTTAGTCAATAATTTAACTCAGTAAATTTATATAAAAAAATGTAATAAAAACATAAGTAAATCTTTGAGGAAAACGTGTAATGTGTGAGTTAATTTCCTTCCACTTGAGTATTATTATTTTGAAGTTAGTTGTTTTACTTGAGTATATTTTTTGAGTAGTTCTGGGAATAATACAGGGACACTGGCCACTCACTGAATGCACAGAAAGAGTAGGCAATATTCTTCTATAATAATTGTCTGAAATTGGTATTACAATGGTAAAAAGAAAAGTCCGAAAATGTGAGTATCTGAGTCTGAGTGATTCCTGTGTCACTGTCACATCACTGTTTCCTCATGCCATATATGTTAAAGAACCACATACTGGATTATTGAACTTCTTCCTTCTTTAATCATGACTTCTGATCCTTTGTGTTGAGTGGCAGTGACATGACAAAATGACAGTTTCACATTTTTTAAACTGTTTCTGTTTTTTTAAGCCACATCAGTATTCTTACTGATACTTGAACTAGGTTTAAGTTTTTGGATCACGGTACAAGCTGCAGTAAGCTCTGCATATACCAGCAGAGTCCCAACCTTAACATTTGGTTGAGTACTTTAGATCTACTGGAGCAGTATTTTGAATTAACATAGTTACACAGGTGGCAGTGGCTCTGGTGGTGGGTTGTTCACAGCACAATCCCTGCTTTCCAAGTTCATACTATAATTGTAGTCTTTAGATTACGTAATATAATGTATAAATAGTGGCTTTAAACAATAAACATTGATCATGTTTTGTTTTCACTAATCCTGTTATACAGCACATTATTCACAGTTTCCTGATAGATCATTATTTAACCACGTGTTAATATTGCTCTTCTTCCTTGTTACAGTAACTGTGAAAGCAATGGAGACTGGGTAATCCAAAAATATGTGTTGTCTTTGCACCAAATGTTTCTGAGAAACCTTTAATCCTTTCCTCAATGGCTCACTGATACATACATGCATACGTTATACTGTAACTTCATACGCACAACATTGTACTAATTAATGAACCTATTGTTACAACTCACTTAGCAGCATTATAATTCTTAGTTATTGATACATTTGGACTGTTGAGGAGCAGAGCACAAACATGATATCCTGACTTAATGATTCTTGGACGTGAAAAGGAAAATAAAGATAAGGTTGTGACTGATTCTTACCTACATACCCACAACTTTTAAAGCATTTTATTATCATTATTAATTATTTTATTATGCAGAGCTCTGAAGTGGAAATTCCTGTTATCTTTATTTAAATACCCTGCTATCAGCTTATTTTTTTAGTTTGTTTTTATACATAGTGATACAGAAAATTCCACAAGGTCAATATTTGTATTCCAGAGTTTAGCACAACGGAATCTAAATGAGAATTGGTCACGCAATGTTATATGTAGCGGAAGATGTCAATTTGAAGCCTGCCTAGTACAATAGTTATTAATTTGAGAGTTGTTATGAAATATATTTTGATATAAGAAGGCCAGTTAGTATCAGAAAAGTGTATTTATGTAAAAAAATATTCAAACATTTTAATTTGTAGAACAGAGGTGCACTTTGGACGTTTGGAAAATGTAGCCATCCTTAAAAACTTTTTCTATAAAATAAATATTTTAAGTGAGTTGTAAACGTAGCTCCCCAAACAATATTACAATACATGAGATAGGGATTAATTAAACTGCAATCAAGCATTAAAAATTAATTATGAACAAAATGTCTTGCTTAATCTGGCTTAGAATTCCAGTGATCATTTTGCAAACATGTTCAATTTGATTCTTCCAGCAAAGTTTCACATAAATCCAGACACCCAAAAAACATGATTAACTAGGCCTGTGCTGTCGTCCCCGACAGCAAGGTGTATATCGGCGAAAACGGCCCCATACATCTGCCCCGTACGTCTGCCCCGTATGTCTGCCCCGTACGTCTGCTACAACTGTTACCAACGGGCACCTTAATCACTTTATTGATTTGTCTGGATGTTTGTGAAGAATGTTTTTGCCACATTTAGAAAATTCCCTAAAGCTGCATTCTTCTTTCAGTCTATAGGGGGTGCTATAGAGGTAACTGCCATCATATTAGTCAGATGTGTTCAGGGCCGGGGGGTC